>BGPR01006542.1:48169-79417 GCA_013235015.1 Araneus ventricosus
CAACCTGGAAAACTGTAGCAAAAGAAAAACCTTAAAAAATTGTAGCAAAAGAACAAACATATTCAACCTGAAAAAACTTTAGCAAAAGAACAAGGAAATTCAAACAGAAAAAACTGTAGCAAAAGAACAAAGAAATTCAGTCTGAAAAAACTGTTGCAGAAGAACAAAGAAATTCAACCTGAAAAAACTGTTGCAAAAGAACAAGGAAATTGAATCTGAAAAAACTGTAGCAAAAGAAGAAAGAAATTCAACCTGAAAAAACTGTAGCAAAAGAAGAAAGAAATTCAACCTGAAAAAACTGTAGCAAAAGAACAAAGAAATTCAACCTGAAAAAACTGTAGCAAAAGAACAAAGAAATTCAACCTGAAAAAACTAGTAAAAGAACAAAGAAATTCAACCTGAAAAAAACTGTAGCAAAAGAACAAAGAATCCATTCAAGCATTACATGCTCGGTATGGATTCAAAAAAACTTGGGAAATTTTTCTGTAAGAAGCTTGAAGAAGAAACTTCCTTCGACGAAAGTCAAGCTTCTTACAAAAAAGTTCCCAAGTTTGGATGAGAGACTGTTAATGAAATATTATCTCTTTTTATATTTTGCAATATTTGTTGTTAATTTTCTATAACAATAATTTTAATCGTTAGGCTACTAACAATGCAGGTTTTTATTCAGTACAATACATGGAGAGAAAAATTACTGAAATTATTTTCATAAGCAAATTGTATTTGGAAATAAGACAAAAATGAAACTTGTTGCAGGTAAGAACTCACCAAAAGCGGCGAGTGAAAAAGGCTATTGCGAAATGCGCCACGTTCAAAAAATGGTTTCTACTTCTAGAGAAATAAAAAGGTCGATTTCGACAGTTCATATCTTTTCTTTAAGCAGAAGAAGCGTATTGCAATTTTACTTATCAAAGAGTTATTGCGAGAGCTTATGACTAGTAAAACTATTCAATAGGTTTGGGTTTGAAGCAATAAGGAAATTCCAGGCAAAAGTTAAAGTGATGAAGTCTGCTTCTTTGAAAATAAAATATAAAAAATAGTTTGCGTCTGGAATCTGAACTGTTTCAGACAGTCAATTAGCCAGAAGCTTGATATATAAGAAGGTTTCTATTTGATTGAGATAGTGTGAGATGACACAATAAACAAAGAACATTTTGAAACAAAATTCGTCTTGTGGGTGTACGTGAATGCAAGCAGGATAAAAAAAATAAAGCTCTTTATTCTACGAATATTCTAAGAAAACAAACGTAGCACAGGTAACAAATCTACACTTGTACAAATTCACAACAGAGATTTCCAATAAATCTCAATTACAGCACTTTCAATATCTCTCAATATCTTTCAGTTCACCAACTTGCTTGTTGATCAAATCACAGCGGCCTACTCTTGGTTTGGAAGCTGGATTTTATATTTTTCCAACAGAAAGTGACGTCATTACGTATGAAGTGGTGCAATTTCTGGATGGTTCGTGAAATTACTGGCTCCCAGTACAGACAGATCCACAGTTCAGGATTTTTCTAGAAAATTCCTTTCGTCGAAAAGGCGCCAAATTTGTCGCCAAGATTAGTATGTCAGGGAAACAACTTTACAGATCTGAAACAATTTTATCATATATGTTTTACGACATCGCAGAACTTTGCATCGTTAAAATAGTTTCTTATTTTCGGAACAGATAAAGCAAAATTTAATAAGTGAGAACAAAAATCTTCATTTTAAACTTTCTCCACGGAATTATTTTTCTGAGTAAGATAATTGCGCCACTCTTAGGGACGGATTTCAGGAAAATTCTTCGCCGTTTTTCATCAGAAGTAAATCAGGCTGTCTGTGTGAACGACACAAAAATAATTTAGTCTAGTCAGTTTAATCCTTCGTTGCATGAAACCTTTTGACCATGTCAACAGTAAAACATTAGATATAGAGTTCCCATTTGAGAATGAAATACTAAAGAAGGTTGAAATCACACTAGTAATCAATGGCTTTGCCTTTTTAATATTCACATTTAATATTAAATTTGTCCTCTAGAATTTAAAAAAAATTAAGTAATTAAAAAGTGCCATTATTTTTTTGTATGTGTATGTACTTCGAGAATTCCTGATGAACAAAGTCATAAAAATACGAAATATCTTCAATAAAATTGGAACAAACAAATGTTTTCAGTGTTCTCTTTGTATATATATATTGAAATTCTTATTTGCCATTTTTTCAATTTTATAAATTTTTTCGTTAGTTTCATTTGAATGCTGAATTTGTCTTCTAAATGCTTTAAAAAACCAATAAAACGGCCGTTTTCGATCCGAACAAACTGTTCTGTGCTAATTTGAGTTAAGGCATCAGAAACAAAGCAGGTTAAGCTCATCCATAACTATATTTTGTTACAATAACTGTTCTAGGACGCACAGTATCCTCATTGTAGCGAACGAAGTGAGCAATCTACTACAGGTAAAACGCGCCACACCAATTTAATATTGAAACCAGATACGCAATTATCATAAGGACTTAAATAGTGAAGTGACAGCACAGCGTAGCACATGTAGTTGAATGTTATATTTTTCGAGCTAATGTGACGTCATATGGATTGAATATTTTGTCAGGTTCGTCTACACAATAAACAGATCAAGGCTGTTAAGATAACACGGCCTTAATGTCCATAACGATTTGAAGTTAAAAAAATCGTTGCTGAGAGAGTATCAAGCTATGGATAGGAGATCAAATTAAACATAACCAATATTTTCTGTTAACCAGTTGGTCGACAAAGGCAGCTAGTTAAGAATAAAATGGATGACTCGTAAAGGTTACCAATAAAGGCAATGGAATTGAACCTAATTGTTTCGTACAGATTTAAACCTTGATGCTAACTAGGGATGAACAAATTAAAATAACCATAGATTCTGATCTTATTGTTTTAATTTGGTATGTAATGAATACTGTTATTTAACATAGCTTAGAATTTACATTTTTCAGATAAACAGAAAAGCAAATCCCCATCTCACACGAAAAACACTCATAAGCGACTGCTGCTGAATTTGAAATACATTTCATTTGAATTTCCGTTCAATTTTGTTCATTGTTTTAAATTAATTGATTTCCTTATTTATCTTACAAAAATATTTTGCAAGATATAGTAATTATTGCAAGTTTTTCACCATGCACTAATTTGATTTCTCCAATTCTATCTTCCTTTTCAAAATGTTTTCGTTCCTAATTATATATTTTGTTTCACTCGAGTACATTTTGTTTATCAAGAAATATGATCACTGAAATAACTAACTTTTGAATGGTTTTGATTTTATTTAGTCAGGGAAAAAAGTGCTTATTCATTTTCTGCTATCAAATTCATTAAAATATTTTCCTTTTAATAAAACTGATTCTATCGTATTAAAATCTAAAATACTGTTGTTTATTTTCATTTTCATTTCTTTCAGATTTATTGTAGGAAGAAAAACAACGGATAAGTATTCAAGCAAAGAAATAAGTCCACTAATGAAAACAACGAATTTTGTTTTATGCTGATTTTCTCAAACTTAATTAAATTTTGTTTTTATAATCCTTGAACTTAAAGGGCCATATCAATGTTGCAAGCAAGGAAGCTAATTTGAAACGTCGGAAAAAGAAAATTTTCTACAATTTATTTATCTCAAACTGATTTGGCTGCTTGCCAGCTCTTTTCTTCATGTTTCATAAATTACTAAAATACCACGATAAATTTAAGCAGAATTCTATCCAGCCGGTAAAATATGTATTTTTTGTAGTTAAATTTTATAGAAACCCTAGTTTTAGCCAAACTGTTTGTACAAAAAATATATCGCCATTTTTCAATAAAACTTTAATAGTTTTATACGAAATTTGAAATGGATGTCTAAAAAAATTCAAACTTAATATAAACGGTGTTTTTGTTTGGAATGTGAGAGACAAATTTTGTATTTAAAATAATCCTCGAAGGCAAATAGAAATTAAATTTTAAAATAAAATATAAACAAGAATCGAATTATAAACTATTCAATATTTTATGCAACTTCACAATTTGTAAACAATTTCGAATTAAGAAAACTATTTAAAATACAATGCTTAGTTAAAAAATATATATTTTATCTTTGCTTTATGCATTATTTGAAAAAAATCGTAAGAATACTTTATATACCATAATATTTATAACAAAACCTCTCAAGATATTTGTTCGAAACGAGTCATTGCACTTGAACCAGGGCCTTAACCATTATCCCCAAAACTACTAGAGATACGAATGATGCTATGGGTAATAAAATATTATGAGTTATAAATAATAAAGTTATTTTATTACTATTGTATTATTAGGCACTAATATTCCGCCAAGTTTCGATCAAAATAAATCAACACAACTTTTTATAAAAAATAAACATTTTTATTCCTGTTATCAAAAAGAGCTTCGGCGTTTCTGATAACTAAACACAAAGAAAAAGTATTGATGTATACGCAGCACATCAATTTTTGCAACATTCAAAATAAATCACATTATTTCAGTTCGGCTAGTGAGAGCCCAAGATTCAAGCGCCATAGAACTGAGAGTTTACCCATGGGCAACATAAAGCAGAACTCGTGAACGATCAGCAAAGTAGGTTTTACATGCATTTTATATTATCAAATTGAAAGTTATTAATTACAAATCGGCTAGTGAGTGCCCACGATTCAAGCGCCACAGAACTGAGAGTTTACCCATGGGCAACACAGAAGCAATATAAAGCAGAACTCGTAAACGGTCAGCACAATAGGTTTTACATGCATTTCATACTACCAAATTGAAAGTTATTAATTAGAAACGATTACGACAAAAAGCATACTTTTAGTATGAAGTAAATCAGGGAATAAAAAGCTCTTCAATTTCTAAATTGGAGAATTTTTCAACCCCAGTTTCTAAATCTCAGATGATTACGCAATTCAGTGATTATCTACAATCCACTATTCTATTCGCAGTACAATATTTATAATTAAAAATGCGAAATCGATGTTTGGATTGTAGAGTGGCGCTGTTGGTGTCATCCTCGTCATCCATAATTAGAGAAGGTGTCTTCAGTACTTCTTCTGGTATTTTTACTATGAAATGTAAATGCAAATAACAAAACATTACGAATGAATAGCGTTAATATAATAATTAAATTATTTAAATGTTTCATTTAATGCATATCATAACCTCTTATAGTTAAAATTAAATAATTTACTTCTATATAATGCATTTGATAATATTTATTTCGAAAGACGCGTAGTTATGAGGAATTATGAGCATTATTCTGTGCAAGCGCATCTGAAATTTAAGCATACCCATGGGAAAGCTAGAATTCTGAAAACAGATGATCTTTTTGAATATTATAGTCATGATTAGCACGGTAAAACTGTGTTAACTTTAATCTATTTGTATGAATTTCTTAAAAAGTAATCAACTCTATTTTAATTACATTTGATTACCCCATATATAAATTAATTTTTCCTACTTTTAAGACAGAGAATAAAGTGAAATAAAAGATTAAAATATATTTCAATTCAAAAGGAAATTTTTGAAAATTTAATATGAATCGAGAATGTTTAATGTTAAACGTAAATTTTGCCTAAACTTGTAATTACTGTTTGAAGAAATTAAACCCGTAAACATGTACCAGAAAAACAATATCGGAACATCAGCTTAAGGCGCGTTTGAACCCTTATTCGGACAATGTTAAATTTGCCATTTCGATGCAACTTTTTTTCAAAACTGTGATAGATTTAAGTTTGAACTTTTTTATACAAGTAAAATACATGTTTCTCACTGAAATTAGCTTTGGGTAAATTTTTAAGTTTTTATAAATTTGCAAAATTTTTAATTAGACATAGTGAAATTTTACCCTATTTTGACACAAAAAAAATGTGTCAAAAATTAATTTTTTAGTTTTTTTACAAAAGCTACATTCGGTCGAATGAGAAAGGTGTAATTTACTTGTATAAAAAATTTCAAGCTTTAACCCTCCAGCCGTTAGGCTTTCAGATTGCTACGTTTGACGAAATTGTCACGCTAAAAGAGAAGGTTATTCTTCAAGTTCTGAGGTTGTGGATAAAAGGATTTCAACCCCCCCTTTTGTGGTCATTTTCGCTCCGTAGGTGGTCTATTAGACCTGTTATCTTCAGCAGTGACAGATGACTTCTAACCTTGATTCTTTGTGACAGAATCTTTTGTTAGAAGACCCTTCTTTGAGTATTCTCAGAAAAGTTGGTCAAACTGACCCTCCCGTGACCACAGACACTCCCTCTCATTATGTCTCCGAGTGACACCTGGGGGGAAGAGAAAAACTTGTAGAAGGAAAATCTCGGGTCTGACACTTATATGGAACTTTTCTTTCCCGAGACCGTCTCGGATCTGCCGTTATGAGAGGAAAAAAGTTCACTCGGATATCTCGGGCTTGACGCTAGGAGGGTTAATCCATAATAGATTTTGAGAAAAGGTGCATCGAAATGTCAAATTTAACATTGTCGGAACAGGGTTCCATCACCCTTTAATTTTTTGCTATTATATTTACCCACACGATTGGAGCTTTTGTAAAGAATCGACTTTTCCATCGATCGCTTGATATTCCCTATTTGTTACATTTCAAAAATAAAAAAAGTTACCTCTATTTTTTAAAACAAATATTGATTCCATATTTTGAGCAAAAGAAATAAATTCTCCATACGAGAGAATAGAGAGCTAAATTGTGTAAGATCCCGTCTTGTTGGCTCCACTCCGTTTTCCGGTGTTTCTTCTTCCACAAGCTTCAAATAAAACTGTGCATTGATTATTTGATGGTGTGCAAAAGAAACACGATGAATTGCACTCTTCCTCTTCAGCAAGGCGATCAATACTACATTCGCCCTCATCGCCTCCAGTGGCCCTTTGTGATTCTCTGCACTCTTCCCTGCTGTAAGCAAAACAATGCCTGTTTTCAAGTATAACGAAACTTTTCTTCATTCTATTTCATATCGAGTTATATTTAACAACTCGAAGATATGTGTCCGTCTAAGACGTACTTTTAGCTTGCCAATAATATGTTAGGTTAGTTTGTCACAGATTTACTAACGAAAGTTGTTGAAGACAATCTCATGTAGATTGCTGGAATGCTTAAGGAATAAAAAAATCACAGAAAACAGAACTGATGAATCAACTGACAGTGCTATCTTTCAACTTGACTTTCACAAAAATAAGTAGATTGATTTGCAGTATCCTGACTTTGTTGCTGATGAATACGTACACCGTATTCTGAAAAAAATGCAAGGCGTTTTTGCCTTTCTTCTTGAGACTCTCCTTCTCTTCGTCTACGATGGTATGAATTATCTCCGTCACGCATCCTGTTTAATATATCTTGGCTTTGTCTCGCCCTCCATCGTGCAACGGGTATATTCTGGTACCCCCGGTTGGGTTGGGAGACGTCACTTTTTCCGCACGTTAACAACGGGAAAAGTAAAGTCTCCCAACCCAACCGGGGTTACCAAAATAGAACCACAAATCTCTCTTTTGATAACCTTCGTTCCCTTGCAGTAGTATCTTCTCTATCCATTTTGGTTACCAGCAACACTTGAACGCTTCCGGTTTCAAAGATAAGGGAAATTCACTTTCCCCTTCGAAAACCGAGACGAATTCTAAGAAATCTTTGTTCCCCCGCTCCAACTTCTAAGAAAAGAAGTCTTCCCTTCAGGGCGATCCAATTTTGGTACGTAGCTCCGCCCACTTTCCTGAGCGTTAGCGACTTCGAACGATGATTATATTATAGACTAGCAGCCTTCGGCAACCAGCTTGTTCACTAGGAATATAATTTCAATTAAATCTCTTATGTATAATTTGATATTCTCGATTCCCTTCGCAAAGTAATTTTGAATTTCCTTTGTGATAGACATTTAACCCATGTTCCTCCAGTAGCCTTGAGATCATGCTCTGATATCGGGGGTATACAGTGGTGATAAGTAGCCTTGCACCAGTTCATGAACGTCCCTAATGGTGTCAAGAAACTGTCTGTGTCATGTAAAATCCAATTGCGCGCTGTCGGCATCAATTTCACTCTCTTATTTCTCTTATAAAATATGCATTTGATTTCAACAATAAAATGGCGCGGCACATTTTACTTCCAGGATGAAAATATACTTATTAAAACGTAACATTACACAATAAAATATTACCTTAGCTTTCAACAATGGTAGAGAAACACGCAAATAAATATTTTTTAAACAATGAAAACGGTTTGAATTGCGTTGTCACAATCAAAAGTATTGGTGTAAATAATGCCAAAAATATTTTTAAAAATTTATTAAAATTAGAGAAAATATAGTAGAACAACTTCATTGACATTATTGAAAAGATAAATTTTTAAATTTTCAGATAGTGTAAAAATAATTTTTGTGCTGTAATATATTCCGACGTTATTAACGAAAAACGCAAAAAGTTGGCTTAATTTTTAAATCATTAAAATTCTAATTAAAATTTGGTTAAAATAATATTAAATTCGAATTATTTTTTTACATGCGAGATACTAAAACCAACTTATTTGAATGTGACCCGCAATTAAATATTTTATTGTTATTTAAGCTTCTTACAATTTTTTGTTACTTGAAATCTATTTATATAAAAATGAAATAAAAATGAAGGCAGTATGTCTGGTTTGGAAATTGGGGAGAGGGACCCCAAAACTTGCATTTTCTGTAGGCCCCAATTGTATTTAATCCGACCCTGATTGCTGCCAGCAACGAGGACTTTAGTATTTCTGTCAGGTGGGGGAAGAGATTAATATTTAATCTCCTTCCTCATTAGATGGTTCATTTCTTTTTAGTCATACTAAAAAGCATTAAATTACGCATTTTAAACAGCTTTCTCAGTTTTAAATTTTTCTTCCACGCTAAATGTACGGATAATGTCATTAGTATAATCGCTTGTGTAACTCTCATTAATATGCCTCTTAAATTATAGCTCTCTTCGTGTATCAGCAGGCCGTGCATATCAATCGCACGTGACGTCTTAATAAACGATTTTGCAACTTTGCATCTGTAGCACTTGTTGCACTGGTGCAACGAAAGAACTCATTTACGCCATCTTTATATCCAATTATATAAGGTCCTATGCACCTGAGGTAAGCTACCTTGAAATAGACTAGGAATCGTAAAGGCGGGCTGAAAAGTTTTCGACAGTTGAGCGATTTATTTCACGGTTGATAAAGTTCAACTTTCAGATCTGTTGAAGCAGAAGTTAAAAATTTTATCGAGAACCAAAGACAGCATTCAGTCTTTTGATCCGTCACATTTAAAAGAATTGGAGACTAAAAGATCTCACATATAAGAAAATGGCATATGAGTTTAGAAGTCGGGTTTGCCAACCAATGCAGTCTTAATTTAATGAAAACTATCAATAGTATCCACTACGCTTTGTCAAAATGAAAATCTGAACACTAAAAGAATACTTTTACGAAAACAAACCAATAGATTCAATAGTCAAATAAAGCAAATACTCCAACCAATAAACTCATTGAACCAATAGTCAGATAATAGCCAACAGTCTTAAATTAATGAAAACTGTCAACAGTGTCCAATATGTTTTGCCATTACCCGGACTTAAACAAAACGCTTACCATTTACATAAGCAAAATTTGTTTCGAAATTCATTTTTCTTTTTCGGTTTTGTTTTACTTTTGGGCTTTTGTTTGATTTGTTTCAAGTCTGGGTAAATTTCATTCAAAGATTAGTTATCTGGCTGGCAAATTACAATGGCTTTGAGTTTCAAAACATCGTTATTAAATCCTAAAGCATAGGTACTTAACCCTTTGAGTACTGATTGGATTAATATGTAAAAGTAATACATTTTATTTGGAATATACTTATATTGGTGATATAAATATATTTTTGAAACAGCATTTTAGTTACAAAATATAAATATTTATATAGAACAAGAACCAACTTAAAGTCTAATAATTTTGTACCCGTGTGGTATTTTTCAAAACATGTCGGTAAATGCAAAGGTACCTGGCATTGTTTGCATTGCCAAGTGGTTTCTTTTCTTATTTTATGTTTATAACATACACGACACCGTTTGGTAGGGTGTTTCTTTAATTCTGCTGCCGGAATATTCTCCGGAAAATGTGCTCAATTTTTCGCTTGCAAACGATGTGGCGCATCGCAACTTGTAGGACACCCACGGATATTATAATTTGGCAGGACAACTTGCGCCAATAATTCTTCTTAAATTCAGATGACGAGTCACACTCGTCCACCGTAACTTCGCCCAAGTAAGCAGATGACGAGTCTCACTCGTCAACTGTACCCAAAGGGTTAAACGAAATAAGTCGGTTTTCTCACCAGGCTTTCAGCTGAGATAGCTTTCTGTTATCAATATGCTCACAGTGAATTAAGTTAACAATTAAAATATTTTAACCCTTTTGTCCACAGGTGACTTTTTAGAGCACTCAGATCAGGTTGGCGTACTTTATGCGCCATCCCGTCTTTTCTAATTGTACGCTTATTTAATTATGCACAACTTTATTTTTTATGGTGTAATAAGATTAGAGTTTGAATGGATGGATGATTCAAACTTTTGTGTTCGAGTTTTCGTTGCTATATTCTTCGTGAACTGGATTGTCCTCCACGCCAGTCTCAAGCCGGCATTCACTTGAAGTATAGCCATGCCATTTGTTCTAAGCCCGGTTTTTTTCCATCGATTTTAATCGAAAAATACAGGCACGCCATTCACAAGCACGCTAACTCTGAACGAAGGTAGAGGGAGCGATCTTCTTACCCTCTCTAAAGCAGCTTGTCAATCGCACTCCGATTTTCCCCAGTCAGCAGATTTTAATTTATGCTACCCTCGAAGCGAGGCTTCAATCCTTGCATGCATTGTTCGCAATGCATTGTTCGTTTCGCTAGCTTCTTTCAGGGTGTCTCTGATTTTTCGTTCCGATTTCAGTTCAGATGGAATTTCAACCATGGCAATCCGTTTGGCTCATTTCCATAGATTTTTATCGGTTTTTCCTTCTCGCGTTCTAAAATATGCAGTTTGTCTGTGAAGTGAATGGCAGGCTTTAGAATCAGTTTCTTGGTCGCTGTTGTCAGTCATTTCTCCATCGAGTTATAATGCATCAGATTTGTCTTCAGCTGGTAGTTTCTTGCTTAATTCTTCCAAAACAGTCAAATATTGCTCTTTAGTGATAATTTCCCGCCGTTTCGTTATAGCCAGATTGGGTTATGGAAAGCTTTTCATGCACTTTCAAGCGTGATAAGACAGAAATGGCTGATTCTTTTTCAGCGGAAACTATTGGAGCAAGTAGGGGAATGCTAATAGAAGTTACAAGGGTGGCGAGCTCTCCACCTTTAATAGTTTTCATTCAGCTTATGGTACATACCCACTGGCACACTCTATACCTGTGGTACCTGTCCACAAAGGGTTAAATTAGCAATTTATTCCATTGAAATTAAGGTACCGAAATTTATGCTAAAAGAAATTAAGAAGAATTGCCCCAGATAGCACGTAAGTTTGCAGCAAGTTTGATTTTGACTTGTCATGGCAAAATTTGACGCGTCAAACTTAAATCGAACTTGTAGCAAGTTCGATGTGACAAATAGTGCCACCTCCTTGCAAATCAAACTTGCTGCAATTTTGCAAAACAAGCTTCCTGCAAAGATAGCACAATAAAGAGATAATTATCTTTGTCCCTGTTTTAAAAAACATCCGATTTTTAATAGCATCTCCTAGACCGTAATTCTTTTTTATTAATTCAATAAATCAATGATAATTTGTGAAAAAAATAACTTTTTTATAAAAAAAATTTTTGAAACATTTTCCATCTTTCAATATATCACTCTCACTTTAAAGAAAACTATATCGCCTTTTTCTTAATGTTGAAATATTAACGTTTATAAACAAAATTAAATCTAAAAAACATTCGGTGTTTGTTGAAAAATAATAACTAGACATTTTGTCCCATTTTAAAGTAATTGCTTTTGAACTCTAATTTCATAATTTATTCTACTAGCAAAACGTAGTTATTAGCGAAAATCGCTCTCTCTTTGACTTCAAATCATATTCTCAACTCAAAAAATTAATGAAAGCCAGAAAATAGTTAAAAATAAATCGTATACGAATCGAATCGAACGATGTATTAGCGAAATCTATCTTCTACTCTCAGAGTTCAACTGGCTCAATGGTTAGCGTCTCCGCTTCGGAACCGGGAAGTCGCGAGTTCTATCCCGGGTTGTGTTTGTGCTCTGTTTTTGCGATAATTTGCAATGATTTTGACACGGCAAGCTTGCTGCAAGTTCGTTTCATGGTGACTTCGGAGCTTTCGTTAACTTGCTGCAAGCTTACTGCAAGCTTGCACTCTTGTCATGACAAATTTGTGGTAAACTTGCACTCTTGTCATGACAAATTTGTGGCAAGCTTGCTGCAAACTAAAATTGCTATCTGGGGCAATATCATCAACAAAATGATAATGAAAAAGATGGCGCCACCTGCGGCAATAAAAAATTCCTCACTTCGGCCATCTTTTTGTAACCAAGTATTTGCTGAACATATTTCAGTAATAGACAAAATTCAAGATGATCGAATTTTGTAATCAATTAGAACACTAAATTACGAATTCTGTAATTTTGAATCAGATAGTGTAAATGAAGAGGTACTCTAAATTGAAATGAATTCACATCAATAAACTATATCTGCTATTTTGACTGTTTAATTACAGCATGCGAATAATGGAATAAATCATTTTGAGGAGAGAGGGAAGGGAAGTTGAATTTATGAAGGTTTCGGATGGGTTCGAGCGATATTTTATGATCTTTCAGTTTTTCCACAGAAAATAAAAATTGTAGCAAATTTCTTTAGCGTAAAATAGAGTGTGACAAACAAAAAAAAAATGACATCATACACTGAATTTTAATGTCAAATTAATAATTTGGAATAGCTTGCTTTGTATTCCTGTAAAGGCATCAGCCTGTCTTGAAAAGAAACCGATTTTGAATTCTTCTGTCCATTGTCCTGTTTCCTGAAGAACGGATATTTATTTATGCCTGCGGTGAGAGTTTCCACAAAGGGGAAAAAAATCCGGAAATGTTTTAGTAGGAAAGGGATTTTCTTTATCTTGGGGTTTGGGAAAGTTCAGAAATAGAAATCTCAATATATTCTAACGAAATGCGCCCCAGGATAGAACGGATACTAGAAAAAATAAACATATAGATTATGATGTATTTCAGCATAATATGAAGAATTGTAGAGCCTTCTTTATGAAAAATAATATGTTTATTGGACGTCTTCCACAGCACAAACATGTAAAACAAACACATACATTTACACCACAAACGTTACATCACTCACTGACATCGAATTCTTTGTTCAATTCATCAATATTCTTTGTTGTTGCTAGGCAACGTTAGCAAAAGACAAAAATATCTTTGCCATAGTATTTTTATAATCTTTAGAAAAGAATTTTGCCAAACGATATTTTTAATTAATTTCTTTTTCAACCAAACGATATTTTAAAATTAATTTCTTTTATGACTATACTATTTTTATAATCTTCAGAAAAGAATTATGCCAAACAATATTTTTAATTAATTTCTTTTTCATCCAAACGATATTTTAAAATTAATTTCTTTTATGACCATACTATTTTTATAATCTTTAGAAAAGAATTATGCCAAACGATATTTTTAATTAATTTCTTTTTCAGCCAAACGATATTTTAAGATTAATTTCTTTTATGACCATACTATTTTTTTAATCTAATTAATTTCTTTCTTTAAATATTTTGATAATTCTATAAATATATGATTTTTTATTCGTTAGGAATATTACAACCTATAAAAACTAGTATGAAATCTTGTTTGAAACTATACCGTACTTTATTCTCAAAAAAGAGTAAAAAAATGAATTTTATTTACGCTTCATATTCAGCAATGTTCACATTTCGTATGAAATATAAAACTCATTTAATGAGGATGATAATAACAATTCCTTATAAGAATACTTTATTTTAATGCAATACAATGTATTAAATATCTTGTATATTTTAATTTAATTCCTTATAAGTACAGCTGAAGACTTGCATAAGGAAAATTAATTTTTCTACTGCAATGAAGAACACAGCTGATAAATGCGTTAATTGCGATGTTTCATTAAAAATAATGAAATCAATGGATATAAAACTTAAAGTTCTGTTATATCATTTTAATAAAATCAAGACAGGACTGATTCTATCTTTTTCAGGTATAAATTCTAGCACAACGTCTCCTCAGAGCTTAAGCACAAAACTGTAGTTGCCAAAGCTACGCTGTCAAACACGGAAAACTTGAAGACTTTTTTTCAGATAGTTGTCTTCAAGAGGCAAAGTATAATTCCATTCATAAATTCTTAATAATTTGTTCATTAAGGTTCAACTGATTTCTTTTCCTTTTAGCTCGCAAAACAGCCTTCTACATTGAAAACTGTAGAAATGTTTTAATACAAAATTTGTTTTAAAAGTCTAAACTGCGAATATCACTAAGAGTAATCGTGTCATTAGTGTAACTGGCAACAGCAGATTCCGATAGTTGGAACGAATGCATCATAGGAAACTATTTTATAAAAATTTCAAATATTCTAAAAGAATTAATAATTTTCTCACAAGGCATCGTATGTTTTAGCACAATTGAATGTATCATAAGTATCGGTATAGGTATGCGAGAGCATTGCCAACATAACTTCGTTACAGAGCATCTATATTAGATTTATCCAGAAATTGCTGTAACGCTCACTTGGTTTGGCTTGGTTTCGTGCCAAGAAGATTCAGACTGTGTTTACGTCTACAAATTAGCATGCACAGGGGATAAATGGACATTATTGCTATTTAACTGTTTATTTTATTTATTTTTTAGCCGATTTTAGAAGCTTCTTTTTTTTATTTTATGTTGATTCATCGGATTGAATTGTGATATGCCTTCGTTTTCTTTCTCTTTATTTAATTCATGCGCGCAGAACTATTTAGAAGAGTTCTGTTTTTGTTAAAAGGTATTTTTATTTTTCGTACTTAATTTTGGAAATTAATATTTATATATTTTATATTTAATATTTTTACCTTTACCGTTCTTAAACTGAAAGACTCCTTTTACTTAAAGATTTTCAGTTATCAATTCATAATTTTTTTAATTTTGTATTTCTCTTAGTGTATTTTGCATTATTTTCATTCAGGCAGAACGAAAGTTAGTGTCATTTGATTCATCAGTTCTGTTATTCCTGATTTTTTTATTTCTTAAGCACTCAGGCAATATGTATGAGATTTTCTTCAACAACTTTCGTTAGTAAATTTGTGACAGTCATATCTCGTTAGTAAATCTGTGACAGTCAGATCTCGTTAGTAAATCTGTGACAGTCAGATCTTGTTAGTAAATCTGTGACAGTCAGATTTGAGATTTTGTTGGAAAGCGAAAAGCCAGTCTTAAACGGACACAAATCTTCTAGTTAATTCAATAATTGTAAATTCAGTTGCGGAATGAATAATTTCTCTTACACGTTCTAACTTATTTCAAATTTTTGGTACCACCTTAAATGTATCATAAATATTCATGAGCTTTTAATAATAGCCAAACAAACCTTGAACACTGAGCAGTAATTGAATTAAGAAGCTTTTCCAGTTGAGCATGCGATTTATTGCTGTTGAAAGTCATAGAATATCTGGGAGGCTTCCTGAAAAAATTTCAGAATGAAAACTGAATCTAATTAATTGCTTCTCTTTCAGTGCAGAGATATTTGTCTTTGAACTTCAGAAGATATAATTTTGTTCTTCTGAAGGAAAAGGGGAAATGTAATAAATCTTTTATGCCTCAAGATAATGTTATCAGAAACTTCAACATGATACACAGAACAAGTTCAACTTCCGACACAATATTTTTATCGGTAACTTCTGTTCAAGGAAATAGCTTTACTGAGTTTTAAGTTACTTTGAGATCTAGTGAACGTCTTAGAATTTCGACTTAGAATCACAATCAACTTAAAAGGAAACTTCATCAAAAAAATTTCGGCAGAGAGGGTAAATTATTTTACAAACTCTAGTTTCTTTTGGATTTTATTTAGGATTTTTGCCTCTTGATTTTTCAGAATATTTCTCGTTTTGCGGTTGGACAGAATTCAGGCCACAAAAGGTATACTTTTGATTTATAATCTTACCCTTGACAGAAAATTTTGTCCATTTTAAAACTCCTATGGCGATTGGTCTTTGAAAGAGTTCGTCATTCGTGTTCTTATCCATTCCTTCCATTTTGAATAATCTCTTTTACATTCTAAATTCTATTTTATGTGTTTTAAATATTAATTGTAATTTTTGTTGATGCAATCACTTGATGCTGTTGCGTTGAGCACGCAAAAAGGTGTATTGTTATCATTTTTTGTTTAAATCTTCTGTTTCTTATTTATAATTTTTTTACCTTTTAATTTATATTTTTATTATTCACAACAAAAAATTTTTATCGTCTCTTAACAATTAAATAAACAAAATATTTCTATAAAGTAAATATGTTTTTCATTAAAGAATACAATAACTTCTTTCCTGCGATTTTATTCCAGTCAGTATATTTTATGTATAATGCATGTTTGGTGGATTTATTTAATTTATTCAATTGACATGCAAATCTAACATTAAAGATAACATTGACATTAAAACAAAGCTAAATGGCCGTTTTTAGCTCTATTCAATATCTTACAAGAGTAATCTAAAGATTTTTTTAAATTATTTGCATATAAAATTTTTAATTAAATTATATTATAAAGTTTAACTTTATCTTTATTTGCACGTTTATTCACATTGATTTTCTGTTATAAGGCTATCAAAGGATCCATAAATTAATACATATGCATACATCCTTTGATAGCCAATTAACAAAAAAATTACATAAATAATAAAAGCACTTCATAAACAAATTCTTTATACATAAATAATAAAAGCACTTCATAAACAAATTCTTTATGCCCACTTCTTTATATCGCAGAGAAAATTTTTCTTGGTACCACCAAGTCTTTTATTCAGGGAAAGTATTTTTACCCGACTAATTGCCTCATTTTTACCCGCCAAGTAAAAAGAAGGGAAAAAAATTGTGCCAGGAAGAAATATAGTCATTTGCATAGTAGGTTCTGACAGCCATTTCGCCCTTTCCTCTTTAATGTTTTGTTTGTTTAACGAAGTGAGCCCTAATTATGCAAAAAAAAAGTTGTTTGCCCGAATGTCGATTCACAGAAGCCGTGACAATCATGATGCGATAAAAGCGGTGGTTTTGCTCCAAAGTCCTTCGCTGCATGTGCGACCACTTTGCAATAAAGTGACGTAAGTCCGTTTGTTAAATTTCTGGACGTTAAACGGTTGCAGAAACTTTTACACGGCTAATCTAGAAATTTGCTTCTGTTAATTAGGTAGTTAAACTAAGGTTCTACAATCAAAGGGTTGAGCTGGCTCTCTTGGGTGATGAAGATAGTTAGACTTCGTTAAAATTGAGCTTGACTGTAGATGAAGAATACAAGCACTTTAAGTTGCAAATGAAACGTCTATTTAAAATTATATTCAGACTTTTCTGAATTGAAGATATATGATGATAAATGCATAACATTAAGTTGCAAAGGACAACCCATCTTAATTTACAGATTTTTTATAGGTATTATTGGTAGCTCCTTGTTTAATTTTCGAAAATATGAACATTTTTCATCCATTTGTAAGGAAACAACCAAGTAGTTATCATCGTTATATCCATAATTTATCTAACTTACTATAAGTTAAATGCTATTAAACTTCCTTTCTTTTCATCGATTAAGTAAATGATTCTCATTTTTGGAAATAATTTACTTTATAATTGCATAACAGTTATTTTACTCGTCTACTTTCTGTTCAAATAAAAATCGCACTTTAAGTTATTTTTCAAACACTAAAGCACATCTATAAAGATGAACAATTTAGAAAGAGTTTTAATGGTTTGTTGGAGGTAATTTATGAAATGAATTATGTATAACTTTTACACATTAATTTTTCTTTTATTTGTGATATTTCCAAGATTTAATACTTGTGCTTCAACCAAAGATTATTTATAATAATCTTTCGGTTAAAATCTCGCGCATTTTGCTCAATGACTTGTTTGTATGCAAATTATGGCATTCGAATTTTTCCCCATTTTCACTATTTATAAAAATCAGTTCTTCGGTACTTCACTAACGACGCGGCTAAAATTACCTTATCTCTGTTGAAAAGAGCAATCAATGCAAATGATTCGTATTCTTTCATTTGAACATGTTACAGGCAATCAAATTGAATTTTAATCTAAGAAATAGACATAATCGTCTTATAGAGATTTCGTTTTCCTTCTTGTAAGATTTCTGTAAACATACACTAATCTCTTCACTCAAAATTAATTAAACGCATTTTGTTCAATGACTTGTTTGTATGCAAATGATGGCATTCTAATTTTTCCCATTTTCACTATTTATAAAAATCAGTTCTTCGGTACTTCACTAATTACACGGCTAGAATTACCTTCTGTCTGGTGAAAAGAGTAATCAATGCAAATAATTCGTATTCTTTCATTTGAACAATGTTATAGGCAATCAAATTGAATTTCAATCTAAGAAATACACATAATCGTTTTATAGAGATTTCGTTTTCCTTTTTGTAAGATTTCTAATCAATTTTTAAACATACATTAATCTCTTCACTCAAAACTAATTATACAAATTGAAGAAGGTGAGATGAAGGTTGGGTATGGCTTTATCTGCATAGATAAAATAATTGAATTCCAAACAGCATAATCGTCCTCCCGATGGTGAGGTACGGAAATTTTGAGAGGGGGTGCCAGCTCAAATGTCGTATTCGTCATCTGACCGTGGTTCAAAATTATGAGGTCCGTCCAAAAATGTCATTTGTGTTGCTGCAAAACGGGACGTTAATATAACTAAAACAAGAACCAAACAACATCAATATGTATATTTACGCAGAATTGTCCGTGACGGTCACGTGATTTGGCTAAGTGCCAAAAAATCATAACAGACACTCTGTCTACGAATTAGGGATTTCTTTTATTCTGCGATGATTTGATATCAAATAAGAGTTGTGTTTGCTTTCTTTTTCTCTGAATGTTGGGGAAAAACTGAATCTTTTAGCTTAATTATAAGATCTCAGAATCCAGCGGACAGAAGTTATTGCTATTTGACAGGGTTTTTTCTTTTTTCAGCTGAATTAAGCAGTTTCCTTTCTCTTTTGTTTTATGTTTATTCAACCAGGGAACTCCGTAATATCAAATAGAAGTTAAGCTCCAATTTATTTCTCCGATATCTTTTTGTTGAATTATGAAGCATTAGTCGTGCGAAATCCCATAAGAAAAATTGTGTTACCGGTTGAAAAAGTTTTAGTTTTTGTTAAAGGGCTTTTTCGTACTTAATTTTGGAATTGAATGTTTATATATTTAATTTTTAATATTTTTTCCATAACGGTTTGCGTTCTTATACTGAAAGGCTTCCTTTACTTAAAACTTTCTGTTAATAAATCTGTGACAATCAGATCTGAGATATTGTTGGCAAGCTGAAAGCCCGTCTTAGACGGGCACAATTCTTCTAGTAATTAAGAATGCTGCAAATAATGATTAAATGTTTTGTATAAATGTAACTTGAATTTTAACAGCATAAAACATTAATGGGCATAAGTCATGTTAAAAGCATATATCGATTAAATACTTCATTAGAAACAGTACATTTCGCAACTACTGATAACATTTGAAAAACTTCAAAGAAAAGAAAAGTCTTACTACTTTAGTCAAATATTGTTATTGTAGCTTATTGTTAACATTAGAAAGTAATATTAACAATACTTTCAACTTTTGTTAATAAATCTGTGATAATCAGATCTGAGATATTGTTGGCAAGCTGAAAGCCCGTTTTAGACGGGCACAAATCTTCTAGTAATAAAGAATGATGCAAATAATGATTAAATGTTTTGCATAAATGTAACTTGAATTTTAACAGCATAAAACATTAATGGGCATAAGTCATGTTAAAAGCATATATCGATTAAATGCTTCTTTATGAACAATACATTTCGCAACTACTGCTAACATTTGAAAAACTTGAAAAAAAGGAAATATTACTACTTTAGTCAAATATTGTTATTGAAGCTTATTGTTAACATTAGAAAGTAAACTCACAATTCATAAAAAATCTCAAGATAAATCTAATGATGCTCCTAGAATAAAGAATACATAATTTGTTAAATAAAAAACATACTTTATTTGCTGATGGATTATTTCGTAACTTACAGAACTTATTGTTCTTTATGTCATCATTAAAGCATATTGTTTAAGCTTTAGTTAAGTCTTTAAAAAACTAGTTTTTGTATAAGATATATGAGCACCCACTTCTTTTTAATCTCTTGCAATGAATGATCTATTAGTCAGGGTTATAATTGGTTTTAAATAATATTCCGAAAGCATATATTTGGATTGGATTTCAAATAGAACTGCAGTTTGTTTCTTTTATGGATAGTCAAGAAAGTTTGAAATCTTGTAAGACTAATCTATGAAATATTATATATCTAGTTTTTAATTGAGATTCCTATGTTTTAATCGACTTTAAATAGGTTTTATACTTTCAAATAACTTTGCAACCATCATTTTGGTTACTTCTCGTCTTAAAGAAGGTCGTTTTGATTTGTTATGAGAGCATAGTGAAAAATTGACGTTCGAATAAAGCTAAAATCTATAGCAAAAGATGCGCATTAAAGCTGAAGAAAAATATTTCTAGTAATGTAAGCAAATCAAAGGGTACTGATATTAATAAATCATCGCTTAACAAGCAACACCACCTATCTCAATTTTTTGAAATTTCAAAGAAGAAGATTCAAATGAATTTTTTGCAACCAATGACGAATATTTCTAAATTAGATTTTAATTTTAATTCAATTTAAATTTTAAATTTTAATTGAAAGGTTATGACGTCTAGATACGTCATCATGGGTCGTCTACACCTCTCCACAAACCACCATTTTTGAACGAAATAGATACATTCTCTATGTTTTTTCGATTTCGTTCAAAAATGGTGGTTTGTGGAGAGGTGTAGACGACCTTTGATGACGTATCTAGACTTCATAAGCTTTCATATGAAACAAAAAATGGCAAAATCGGTCGGGTTGTGAAGGCTGGCGAACTGTCCAAAGATTTTTCCCCATAGCAAAAATTCTTTACCGTGTCCGCCAGTCTCAACAACCAAACCGATTTTGATAATTTTTGTTTCATATGAAAGCTTATGACGTCTACATATTTCATCAAGGATCGCCTGCCACCGACCACCCCCAATTTTCGAACTAAATCGAAAAAACTCTTTCCCACTGTGCATTTTCTATGGGGAAAACCTTTGGACAGTTCGCCAACAACAACCACCCGACAATTTTTCAACATTTTTTTAAATTGAAATGTTATGACATCTAAATATGTCATCATGGGTCGCTTTTTCCCTATTTTTGAGCAAAATAGAAAAATACTTCTCTATAAGTTTTTTCGATTTCGTTAAAAACTGGGGGTTGGTGGGGAGAAGACAACATTTGATGACATATCTAGACGTCATAAGCTTTCATATGGAATAAAAATTGTCGAAATCCGTCGGGTGGTTGTTGCTGGTGAACTGTCCAAAGGTTTTTTCCCCATAGAGAAGTTACAGTAGGATAGAGTTTTTTCAATTTCGTTCGAAAATAGGGGTGTGGTTGGCAGGCGACCCTTGATGACATATTTAGACGTCATATGATTTCAAAAAAAAATACAAATTGTCGGAATAGGTTTGGTGGTTGGGGCTGGGGAATCTCTGAGGGTTTTACCATTATATTTTAAAAATATAGATCCCAGCAGTTCCATCACAATGGCGTGTCAAAAATATTGTAAAATACCTATAGTAGGTGATGGAAACTGTTTAGTTGGGCGATTTCATTCTGTATTTATGGATATGAAGACATTTATGTCAAAATTCTTGAAAAAATTTATACAAAACATTGCAACTAGATGAGGTTCATTGAAAGATTTTACTATTTTAAAGGAATCTGTTGTCTACAAAGAATATAAATCTACTAAGCCTTTATGGTCTGTTCTACTGATCTTCATGCTGAACTGAAAATAGTAGTGGCTCAGAACCTCGAAGCAGCGAGGTGGCAGGGGTAGTGCTGAGCAAAGTGGGTGCTGGCCGCGAACCCACCCGGAGGACGGCGAGAGTGCCTAGTTATAGATTATAAAGATATATCGAATGGGGGATAAGTACTGCTTGTACATTCTGCCTGTACTTTTGTGAAGAGGCAAAGAAAACAAAATGATTTGCGCATTATTCCACCTGCTTAATAAGAATGCAACGACCTTCTCTAGTTTTCGTAAAATGTAAGCAAATAAGCTTTTAATATTTTTTTAGAATATACAGCATTTTTTGCAAAGAAACAGGGAGTGTCTGTCTCGCCTGGAAAAAAAATTTAGATTTTGTGGCGCAGCCAATTTTGCCCTTTTTATATGTTTTCTCGGTTTCTCACTAGTTTCTGTCGGTCTTTACAAGGGTGTTTAAACGTAAATGTCTTTGAATATTTTAATATTCTTAATTATGGCTGTTCTTCTTTAATTTTTTCTTCTCTTGTACTTGTATATACTTTTGAACGCTGCTTGTGTTGATTCATTATGTAGGCCACCGCCTTTGTATTTTTATTTTTCAATGTAATTTTTTCTGTATGTTTCTTTCGTCATAAAACTTTTATGTTTTTTTACATGATTTCTGTGTCCCCTCTTTTCCGTGTTCTGGCCTTACACCCTTCCAGGTAGGCTGGGTCGGAGTGGGTGTTAAATAAAAAAGAATTTAAAAAAATCTGTTTGGTCTAAATAGTTATTTAAAATACTTTTTATGAAATATTTCGAAAAAAATTAGCGTTTACTACTACTAAACTGTTATAGCATAAGTACCTATCTCTTCCCTTTTTAAGCGAATTTATTATTTTCCATGAAGGTTATCAATAACCATTAAACCATTGAAAAAAACTTAGCTGTTACAATATAAGCCTGAAGTTTCACAAGTTACTGCTACTTCATCATTAAAAGCTATAAGTAAATAGAATTATTTGTAACCAATATTATTCAATACCGTTGATATATAATATAAAAGCTTGATTATGCCTTATTTTTTGCATTCTGTTAGTTTTATATTTTAACAATAGATGAATGACTGAAATGATATCTCTTCCACAATTTTTCCCAAGTAAGACTTCGGAAATTTTTTCTTGTTGTTAAATATACAGAACAAGATTCCAAGCCTATTATAACTTATGTTATCTAAACAAAGGTTTCAAAAAATCTTTTATTGACAATTTTGACGTTTGCAGCGAATAAAATTCATCATAAATTCTTATTAATTGACTTTTCTATTTATGTTGGGAAGATTCACTTACTTTGACAACTAATGGTGAATCAGCTATTCAATTTGATTAAATTTAAACAATTTAGAAACTAAAAGAGGACTTTTTTAACGGACCTCGTAGTTGAGTAATAGGGTATTCCTCAGTTGCGGAGTATCCTAGGACTCAAGTACCCTCACTAGTACCCACTCTCTTCCCATATTTTTACACAACTGTACTATTAGGATGTAGGACGAACGACCAATTTGACATGCACCCTATACATGAAGGTTATTCCGTGGAATATAGTCTCAAAAACACGTCCTTCTACTATCCCAAAGCCTCGCAATCTGTATAAAACTATTAAAAAAGAATAAACTATTAATAAATATACCTCGCAGAATATTAATAATACTAAAAGAATAAACTATTAAATGAGAAAAAGACTATTTGAGATCATAGCAATATGTTATACTGTTTGGCTAGGAAAACTTTTATCTCACACTTTATTCGAAGCTCAAGCGAAATATAATAAATATACCTCGCAGCCTTAATTAAAACGATTCAAAAACCCGAAGAAGAAGGTAGTTGAGATCACAGAAATATGTCACACTGTTAACTTGGGAAATTCACACTTTAATCTAAGCTGAAGCGAAATAAAATAACCTAATATAATAAATAGACATGTAACCTTAATTAAACAATTCTAAAAGACCAAGAAAAAGATAATTGAGATCACAGAAATATTTCTTATTGATAGGTTAAGAAGAATTCTATCCCAAACTTTATTCTAAGCTCAAGCGGAATAAAATAGCCTAATATAATAAATAGACCTCGTAGCCTTCATTAAAACGATTGAAAAACTCGAAGAAGATAGTTGAGGTCACAGCAATATGTCACATTGATATCTTAGGAAGAATTCCATTTCATACTTTAATCTATCTTAAGCGGAATAAAATAACCTAATATAATAAATAGACATGTAACCTTAATTAAACAATTCTAAAAGACCAAGAAAAAAATAATTGAGATCGCAGAAATATTTCTTACTGATAGGTTAAGAAGAATTCTATCTCACACTTTATTCTAAGCTCAAGCGGAATAAAATAACCCAATACAATAAATAGACTTCGCAGCCTTAATTAAAACTATTCAAAAACTCGAAGAAGAAGATCACAGCAATATGTCCCACTGTTAGCTTGGGAAGAATTCCATTTCACACTTTAATCTAAGCTTAAACAGAATAAAATAACTTAATATAAGAAATAGACCTGCAAGCTTCATTAAAAGAATTGTAAAAAACCAAGAACAAGATAGTTGAGATCACAGAAATATTTTTACTGATATGTTCAGAAGAATTCTATCTCACACTTTATTCTAAGCTCAAACGGAATAAAATAACCTAATATAAAAATAGACTCCGCAGCCTTTATTAAAACAATTCAAAAACTCAAAGAAGAACATAGTTGAGGTCACAGCAATATGTCACATTGATACCTTGGGAAGAATTCCATTTCACACTTTGATCTATGCTTAAGCAGTATAAAATAACCTAATATAATAAATAGACCTGCAAGCTTAATTAAAACAATTCTAAAAGACCAAGTACAAGATAGATGAGATCACAGAAATATTTCTTACTGATAGGTTAAGAAGAATTCTATAGTTACGTACAAGGTCATAATTTTATTTAATTTCTATATAATTCACCCTTTATTTCTTTCATCCTAGTAACAGTAGCATTTTATTCAAACTAAGAGTGGAAAATTATTGTTATATTCAAATTTGAAAAGGCTGAGACAAAATTGGATTTATTATAATTCTTTAAACTTTTGCAGATGCCATTAAACTTTCGAATAATTCCTTTAATTGCTAAAAATGTCTTGCTTTGAATATACGGTGCCACTAAGTAAAGTTTGAACCGGCATTCTATAGAATGCCTAAAAACTAGCCGGCAATGTATGAAACGATTTATATTTCGCACATTTCCTAGGTATTCTATAGAATGTATTAAAATGACAAACCGGCAAAATAATATGAAATAAATCGCCGATTTGATTATATAAGAAATAAAGCAAGTGTAATTCAAAAATTAAATTATTTTGTTTCCTTGATGTAACAAGTATGGGATTCACAATTTATTTTGTTTTCTTTATCAAGAAAGGCATAAACTTTGATATGAAAACTTTCTATTTTGCTTTAATTTAGTCCTTTGAATAAAAGATTTTTTAATTAAAAAATTTTTTTTATTATTTTATAAATAACATTTGTATTTTTTGAGGAATGTAATACCTTTTAAATAATAGCCTTATTATGAACTTTTTTTCATACTTTGCCTGTGTTTAACATTTGTCATTCTATAGAATGCCTAGGTATTATATACAATGCCTAGAAAAGTGTATAATAAATCATATTTCATATGTTTCCTTGTTTTAAAAACGCCCGGCATTCTATATAGAATGCCTAGGTATTTCGATGAATGCCGGCATTTCACACATTGCCGGTAACATATACACTACTGGCCAAATGATAAGGATGATTTTTAAGATGCGAATAATTAGGACTTAGCATGAATACAATGGTTCGCAATCATTTGCTAATAATCGTGGGGTTACGTAATTTGTCGGAATTCACATAAGAGCAGTAAAGATTTGGTCACGAGGACATTTAGCGGGTCGACCAGATTGTAAGGAAGACAAATAAGTATTTTGGCCCACCCCGTTTCACAGAAATTTGATAATGATTTGAAACTTTCTTCAATGATTTTGTTTGATGTAGGGGAAATTCCGGTAAGATGGCGACCTTAAGCTTTGGGGACTTTTCCTGACAATATTCGTTACAGGAGGACTATTGTTTCGGCAAATTTTCTTGCAACTCTTTACTTTAAAATAAAATTTTTAAAAATTATTTTGAAATTTGAGACACCGTTCCATTTCTTTGTAAAATATTTTGTCATCTTACCCAACTGCAAGGGTAAGATGATGAACGGAAATGGGTATAAGATGAAAACTGAGATAAATAATTTAATTCAATATCATAAAGGCCAGGAAACTATTTAAATCTGTTGATCTTGATGATAACAATTTGAACATCACAGAAAACAAACATAATCGGACCTCATAAAAAAGACAAACAAATGAAATAGTAGTAATTTCAATTGAAATTTTAGATCGAAAACCTTAAGAAATGAAATCAATTCATAAAAATCGCATCGCCATGGAAGCTTGGATTTGTCCCAGCCTGTAGGTGAGTGGAGCCAGAGTTTACACATAAACATTGAAATCCTAATTCCATTTTTTTCTTTTGTTCACTGCAAATGATGGTCTATCATTATCGAGGTCCTCTAGGTCCAGATTGTCACTTCAAAGGCCAACGTAAGGAAATCTCAAATGAATGAGTCTGGGGCCTTCAGTGTCAGATCATTAAAAGTCGGTGTCGCTTAGCTACTTTCTTCTTTTTTGTAGAATTTTTAACAGGTTTGCTGAGTTTAATCTTATTAACTTCAGCCTTCTTCAACTTTCACAGCTTTCATTTATATTCTTTTTTCCCTTTCCCTTTTTAATGAGATTTTCATATTTCACTGGATAGCGAGTGAGGTGCGTGAAGGGCAAGTGGCAGTCAGGTAGCTCGACGAGCTCATGAATTAGCGTGGAGGGAGGGATTCGCCATCTTACCCTCCACCCAATTCGTCATATTACCCGACTTCGCCGAATGTCCTGTTAAAACACTATTTTCATTAAAACATTTTTTTTCTGTTATCGCGGAAATGAAAATTATAAAAAGGAAAATGAACTATGCAGTAGTGGTTTTTAATGTTAGGCAAACATTTAAAATTTGGGTCATTTCTTGTCTCCATTTTATCTCTGTCCGTATAATATTACAGATTGGTTTCTAGTAAAATATAATTATGAAGTATTTCACGTGTATTAATGGCATATTTTTGTATCTGTATTTTGTATTTGTTTGTAACAATTCTTTGAATATAGAAAAAAATCAAATATCGATGTCATTTGTTTTTCATGAAACCACTTACAATTTGTGAAAACGATGATACTCATGAAGTATAAACTCATAATATTAAAAAGTATATATATATATATATATATATATATATATATATATATATATATATATATATATATATCAATTATGAAAAGTGGTATTACTTGAGTAAAGTCCAACATTATTGGTCATTGATTTTCAAGTAAAAATTTTGTTTTCTGGAAACAATTTTGTCTCAACAAATAACTGAAATGAAAAAGGTACTTATAAATTATCTTAGTTGAAATATTTCCCTCTGTCAAATATTTTTTGTACTGTTGAAATCGATATCATTCTTTAAGACGATATAAACAAATTCTCTAGTTATAAAATAGAAATGTTAGAAAATATTTTTCCGAAACAAGAATTATAGAAGAATAGCGAATATTTTATGTAGTCCAAGTGTATGGAAGCATTATAGAAGTCAATGAATAGCTTAAAAGGTTTCATTTAACTGAAACCCTAAAAGTGCAATGCATATGAATATGACTTAGAAAAGTAAGTTAGAATGCGAGGAAAGTTTGCGAAATATTTCTTTGAATAAATTGCAATTTTCCAAAATGATCTCAGGCATATTGCAACATATGATGTTTAATAAAGATTGGAGAAGGAAATCTTTCATTTATCTGTATGTCGAAAGATCCATAGAATTCTGAAATAAATAAATAAGATTTTCCATGAGCTACAAAATTATTAAGTTTTCCCTTTTCGCAAATTTCGCGTTACCTCTGTATGGAAGGTGATTATAAAGTATGAATATTTCTAAATTGTGCATATTCCTGAATAAGGCTTTATTTATATATTTATTTCATAAGCGAAAAAAATTATAATTTTTCATAGTTGACTAACAAAAAAGTTGACAAAATTTAAATTTTCATAGTTGACTAACTCGAGTTTCATAATATTTCTAAAGTAAAAGAAAAATTCTATCTATTCTGCCCAATGGAAATAATCTATGGCAGTTACTATTGCATCATTGGGCTTTTAAAATGCCTTTGTAATTGTTTTATATTTTATTGAAGTATTTTAACTCCTAAATTCAAATTCTAAACTCAGATTTTATATTTAGATTCAATTATTATTTGACATATCCCATTTGCTTCAGAAGAATTACTCGGTTTAAATTTCTTTAGCACAACTTTGTACAATGATATCCATTACATCATAAACTACAGAGGATATATTAAATTTGCTATTTCAAGGTTAATATAATTTTATGATTATAAATTTCGCAGGCATTAAAAAAATTTCATGATCATTTCAAACTGGTTCATTATGCAATTTCTAGCTTACTTGTTTGAATATTCACTTTTTTGAATGACCTGATTCCAATTTGCACATAATCTTTCAAAATAAAAGAGTTATATCTCGCCTAGAACTCCCTTAAAAGTGAAGACACCACATTTATGACCGATGCAGCAAACCCTTAAAGTCACGTGATTGGCTTATCTTGGAAGGAATTTTATAAGGATTTTGCTATTTAAGCTCTTTTATTCTGTGCTTAAATTCAACTTGAGGCTTGTTTCAAGTCACTTCACTCGTTAAACTGAAATGTACTTTTTTATACCTCGTAATTCTTTATTCCAAATTTCTGTTCTAAAAAGAATGTTATCGGGATTCCCTTTATGTCACCATTAAAATCACTTTAGCTTTTATTTTTAACCTCATGTTAATGTAGACAATATAGAGATTCCTCTTGAAGAAAAAAAATTTAATTCCCCAGGTTTTAAAAGTGTGAGCAATAAATTTGAAAGAAGCCATTTTATCAACAAAAAAAAGCTGATAATTATTAGCAATAAATCTATCCATAAATATATCTATTTTCACGATAAAAACATTGTAATTTGCAATGAGGTAATTTTATTCTTCTTCTATCTATTAGTTCTTAAAAAGTTTAAGCTTTTAAAGAAGTCCACTTCCATTTCGAATTCAGGGAATAATTTTAAATAACTTTGTATAATTCTTAGTTCATTAAATGAATTTTAAAAGTTAAGAATGAATCTTAAAAGTTAATCTTACAATTTATAGAAATAAATCTTTTTAAATTTAGTGTCTAACAAAAAAATGACAATTCTTACACTATCAAAGTAGAAAAACATGGAAATTATAATAAAAAATGCGTGAAATATGCCTTTATAAACATAGATTTCAGATAGAATTTTCTTTCATATAATTGTGATAAAAGCATATAACTTTGAATAAGTTGCATCATCGAAAATTTCTGTATTCGTTTATCTTTAGTTGATGAACTTTATTAATTTTCTACTTTTAACGTGAGTGATTAACGAATTTTATTTAAAATTTCTGTATTCGTTTATCTTTAGTTGATGATCTTTTCTAATTTCCGACTTTTAACGTGAGTGATTAAAGAATTTTATTTAAAATTTCTGTATTCGTTTATCTTCAGTTGATGATCTTTTCTTACTCTGACTTTTAACGTGAGGACAAAGAATTTTATTGAAATTTCTGTATTCGTTTATCTTCAGTTGATGATCTTTTCTAATTTTCTACTTTTAACGTGAGTGATTAACGAATTTTGAGATAGTAGTAGGAGACAACACTTAATTTTATAATTTACATTTATTTAAAAATTTGCGAAGGTTGCCTAGCAGAGTTTTCCGCACTTCCAAAAATTCAATAAAGAAAGAAAAGAATTAAATTATAATGTAGTAAACAACAGAACAATACATTTAATTATAAGTTAGGATAATAAATATTAATCAGAGGAAATAATTAAACACCTTTTAGTTATAAAAGCTAAAAATCCATCGATTGAGTTATTGCTTGTAAAATGATTGTTTATAATATATTCAATCTTTTATTATAAAATCCATTTCTTCCTATAACCATATCCAGACATTTTAGAAAAATAGTCGGAAATTACTATATTAAAACTTTAGGTTTGACTTTATTTTACATCAGTAACTCTCAGTGAACAAAGCGATTATTTTAAATTGCCAGAATGGGCTCTATATTAAATCGCCAGATTTGACTTTCTTTTACATCAATAACTTCCAACCAACAAGAGACGAATTTATTTTTGCAAGAAAAACGAATTTTCAACACTTGGTTTAAGAACCCATTCATTCTTTTTCTGTCCCTAAAGGACACGAAAAAAATTATGCTGCCTGGAATTATTTTAGCATATAAAATCCGCATTTAGAGAAAAAAAAATAATGCTTCTGCGAATCGTGATAAAGCCCGTCCCACGTTTTTTCAAATAACTGCGAATTTTTTTCTACTGCAGTTGCAACTGTGACTCGGGAATCGCTGCAGAGGTTAATGTTATCAGCAGCGTTCCGACTGTCACATTCGCTGTCGTTTAGCAGTTCACCCTTTACGAGGAATCCACGCTTCGTTTCTTTGCTTGGTTAAGATAAGAGGGGGAGCCGACTTCATATTCCCCTAGAATGACTTCAGTTACGAGGGTAAATACGGGCTCACTTTGGAACGCCACTGAGTTAAGTCAGGATCAAATGTTTTGTTGCATAAACATGGCGCTGATTTGTGGTTAAACTGAAACATTTTCTTATTTTATTCCGTTTGAGCTTAGAATAAAGTGTGAGATAGAATTCTTCTTAACCTATCAGTAAGAAATATTTCTGTGATCTCAACTATCTTGTGCTTGGTCTTTTGCAGTTGTTTTAATGAAGCTTGCAGGTCTGTTTCTTATATTAGGTTATTTTATTCTGCTTAAGCTTAGATTAAAGTGTGAAATGGAATTCTTCCCAAGGTATCAGTGTGACATATTGCTATGATCTTCTTCTTCGAGATTTTGAATCGTTTTGATTAAGGCTGCAGAGTCTATTGATTGTATGTATTATTTTATTCTGTTTGAGCTTAAATAAAGGGTGTGAGC
>BGPR01006543.1:9125-49263 GCA_013235015.1 Araneus ventricosus
TCCTCCACCTGCAGGTATTTTAGTATGACGTTTAGGGCACTCTCCCTAACAACTGTGCCGAATTTTAAAATTACATCATTTTTTAAATTTAGAATTCGTTGACTGGACTACGAGTAGAAGGAAACTTGTGAAGGGGAGCGGATGTGAGGGGAAGAAGGGAGCATAATTGTTCATAAAATGGGTTGTCATCCCCCCGCTCCGACACATACAATACTACCCTTGTATAATTATTATATAGGCATGAGGTTTTTATGAGCGTTGTCGATTTAGCACTTTTAATCGATTTTACCATTACAATAAGGAATTTTCGAAATATTAACTTTTAAATACCCTGCATCTTCAAAACTATTTATGCTAAAATATAATGTAGGGCTTTTTTTTCAGGGAATTTTATGTTGTGTACTTTTGTAATTGAGTGTTTTTCTATAGAACCCATAGTGTTCGATATATTGAAGAAAAACTGAAAATGACCCCTTTTAAATCCCCTGTACCCCGCGCACCCGCCACCGGCGGGGACTTTAGTATGTCGTTGAGGACACTACCCCCAACAACTGTGCCAAATTTCAAAACTACACCATTTATTTCTTCTATTTGTCGATTTTTGGCCTTCGTTGACTGGACTGTCTAGCCTGTTTTGTGAACAGAATGGTTTCGGCTTGGTCTGCATTCGTCCTCTATGATATTCTAATATATTTGTTTATAAACAAATTTTGACTATCGTTAGAGTTTTTATTTCTGTCCTAGAAAAAAAATAATTTTCAATGTTAAAAATTTTGTACAATTTCTTGAATGATTGTGTGTCTCCTTAACTTTGGAGTTCTTAACATCTAGGATTTTATTTCTGTTTGAAAGAAAGTGACTTGAAAATTTATTCCAAATATTCAACTATAATTCTTTATGTGACCTAGGAATAGTCACATTTTTCCAACAATCAATTTTCTGTTTAAGGAATCAGCAAATCTAAATTCTCTTCAGTTTTCAAAAATAAAATTATTGTTAAACATTTTATCTTATATTCTATTATGATCATGTTTTCTTCATCTTGTAACGAGAAAAGTTTGATTCGTATTGGAAACAAAATGAAATGTTCATTTTCATTTAAATCCCTAATAACAACCAAATCTAAAAAGAAAATGTTCTTTTGTTAACATTTTCTTTTAAACGAAAATAAACTTCATAATGCTATAATATTCCCTAATTTTTGAGGAAGACTTTCAGGAGGAACATTCCCTATTTGGGGTTTGCTTTGAGAAGAACCAGAAAATTCTTAAACAGCCCGTCTGACCACAACTAGAAATTTGTTGCTAAAATGCACATCTGTCTACAAGTTTTTGAATAATGCTGGTTAAGATCACAGCCAGAGGATAGAACCCATGACTAACTTCCTTCTATTCATTTTCTTCTCTCATTACGTGCCGTACACACAAGATCGTTGGTAGGGCTCGTAAAATGTTATCATATCTAACAGTCATTAAGTAAATTGAAGGGCGAAACTCAAGCATGTAAATAGTTTCGGATTGCAAAGAAATTATTTAATTTTTTTAGTTTTTCTAGATTGCATAAGATTATGTTGCAGAATCTAGATGTTAGAATGGATGTCTAGATAACATAAATCAAATAAATGAAAAACTAATTTATACTTGTATTGATTGATCCTCTAGGTACAAATCAGCATTAGCTGATGGCCTGCAGATAGCACTTCGGAAAAGTGTTATTGCTTCATTGAGTCTTGGGTTTACTTTCCTAGTTTTATATTCATCCTATGGCTTAGCATTTTGGTAAGTAAATTTCTCCATCTAATTAGAGTAACCACAATTGAAAAGCAGTCCAAAATATGCCATTGAAAGGAAGCATACCCACTTCGCAGTTGAAATGAGATGCGTGTTAATCTTTATGAATTTATTTATATTACAAACGATTGTGATATCATTTATTTTTTTGTTTCATGACCTTGATGCAACATTCTGATTGACCCCCTTTTTTCAAAAAAAATTATTCAGTGTATCCCATAAATTTCTTGAATGAATTAAATCAATATTCTTTGCCTCCAGAAGGGCCATAAGGAGAATTAGATTGTAGAAAACTGTATTTTAGCAACGAATGTACTGGGATATAGCAATTTTTGACAGTTTGTTTTCAAGGCATAAATTTCCTTGTTGAAAATATTTCGATTTGAACGCGCGGATATAAGTTGAAAGTTGCATCTTTTGTAAAAAAGCAAACAAAAACATTTACAAAAGTTTAAAAAAAATCTTTTCGAATGTGCAGTTATGCTTTCGTCTTTTTGAAAATAATTATTTTTGCCAAAATGTAATCGCTTCCATCTATTAAAATTGGATATAAATTACGCTTTAACAGAGGAGATGCTGACTGAATTAGAACTGGAACCTTATAATATTCCTTTATTTTTACTAGCCGCCTTTGCGATCAGCTTGATCGCCGGAAATCGTGACTAAGTTTTATTTCAACTGAATATCTGATGCATAATTTGATGTTCATGCTTCCTTTAAGAAAGTATCTTTCAGCTTCAGAATTGAGAGACATTTAAGACGTGCTATTATCGTAACCTTGAACTTGTTCTGTTCATTTGTGTACATGGACGTCCCTAACAGTGTCAAGTCACGGCATGTAACTATCTGCGTCATTTAACATCCAGTTGTGCGTTGTCAGAGCTAACTTCATTTTCTTATTTCTCATGTAGAACATGCAGTTCATTCTAACATTAAAATAGTGCGGCGTATTTTACGTTCAACAATATGTTAGCCCTGAATTAAAACCTGCTGCTAAAAAGAATTAAAAATAGCAATCATAAACATTCAGCTGACCGGATATATTTCGAAATGCACTTAATATCTTAGAGGGCTTTAGATTCCACACACACACATACAAAAAAAATCTTGAAATAAAAAAAGAAAGTAAAATTCATTCAGATATTACTAAAGAACATGAAAAATAAGCGTAATCTTCATTCCTTAGCTTTACACAATTAGGGATTGCAATCCGGCACCAATTTCAATCCGGTCGGATTCCCATCAATTCGACCGGATCCGGCCGGATTGGACACATCAAAACTATTTTGCCTTTTCATTCCAAAATCAACTGTATAAAAAATGATAAAGTGAATGTATCACAAAGTTTATAAAAAAACCATTAATTTCTTATGAAATCAACTTTATTTACACTGTTATAATTAATCAGCATTTACGTATGAATCAACAATAAAAATTTAGTACAGTGTAAGTAGTTAAATTGTAATTGTTATATTAGTTTAGTAATAGTTAGATAATGACGGGCGGTTAAGTTCAGTCTCACTTACTAGATTTCACAAATGACATCAATGATAACTTGTAATGTAACTTATATTATGTAATAGAAATTTAAATTAAAAGAAAATAAATTCAAAGAAAACAATGATAAAATGAAAAATAATGAAAACAATAGACGTTTTTGCGTGCAAACGCAGCAGCAAAAAGTAATTGCTTCAACAGAAATTTTTTAAAATACAACAAGAACTATAGAAAAACCAAAAGTTTACCAATACTTAGAACAATTTGTTAAGAAATTATTCAAAATGAAAAGGAACTAAAATGGCTCACTCATCAGAAACCACACGCCATTTTTAGTTCAAAAAGGAACAAGATTTTCTGTGGAAAGGAATGACAAAAAGTCAAAATTTATTCCTTCCTGTGGTCTGAATCTTGTCCGGCCACCAAATAAAGAACATAAATCCAAATTTTTTAAAATCCATAATCAGAAGAAAGAGATAAAAAATTTTTACCTTCTTTCAGAAGCAAGCCAAGCAGAAAAATGACGCAATAGATACAAAACAATCAACGATCTAGAAGCTATCAGTAGCTCCATCTATGAATAAAAATTCGAACTATTTCTCAGGAGAACAAAAACTAATTTTAAAAAAGATCAAGTTTTAAGGGAACAAAACTTGCTTCTGAATAAAATATTTTCTATGAATGAGATGGTTTAAATTTCATTACGACAATGAAAACTGTTGTAGCTAGTTATAGATAAAAAATTTAAAAAAAAAATCGACAAAATTCAGGCAGAAGCTGCACGAAAATTGGTTTTATTCAAAACACATTTTTTTTTTTTTTAATTTTAAGTGCAATAATATTTCGGAAGTTAGCACGGAAAAGCTGCAAAATTTGCTTAATTTTCAATTAATTAAAATTACAATTAAAAATTTAAAAAAATCTTTCCTAAGTGCGCATTCCAGCTGTTCAAAGTATGTTAATATCAAATTTTGTAGCTATAGATCAGGTGTGTAGTGGAGGCGGAAGGGCACTGCCTTTTTTACTTTCTCGTATACAAAGTATACAGAGAAAGTATTGTAATCGTCAAAAAAGATCCAGACTCCAGATTTTGACGAATCTCCATGTTTTAGACCATCCTGAGTCCGAAAAACGCAATTTTGGAATTATGTCTGTCTGTGTGTCTGTGTGTCTGTGAACACGATAACTCGAAAACTATTAGAGCTACGGGGATGAAATTTGGTATGTGGTCTTTAAACATAATTTGTAGGTTTCTTTCAAATTTTGGACAAAATCCGTCAACGGGAAGTCTGTCTGTCTGTATGTCCGCGGTCATGTGAACATTATAACTCAAAAACTTGAATAGCTAGATGGATAAAATTTGGTACACAGTTTTATCGTCATGAATGTAGGTCCGTATTAAATTTTGGGCCAAATCTATCAACGGGATGACTGTCTGTCGGTCTGTATAATCGCATACTTGTTTAACTCCATACGCATGCGTAGTGGTAGAAATGCCTGTGCAAAGAAGGGACACTCCGAAAACTTGGCAGTTTGCCAAAAACCAATTCTGGCGGCGAGATTTTGTAAGGAAGCAAACATTTAGGGCGTCTCGTTTTACTGGCGTACTGGAAGCAATCGCTTATTCAGCGAGCAATCTATTCTCCTGTTTTCTTCTCCTCACGCGGAACTCGCATTGCTAGAGTTTGATAAAAAAAAATATTGCGAAGTTTTAATACATACGCATCTTTTCGAATATGATTATTCACCTCAATATTTTACTATCACTATAATCTACAATGAAAACCTTCTGATAGTCATTGCATTCTGGGTTACAGTTGGTTCGAACTTTTTATCAACGCAGGGGGAAGGGAAATGACAAATGTTTGAAAAGTATACGAGAAAGTTTAGGGGAGGCCACTCCTGGTGGTTTACGAGAAATAAATAACAGAAAATTGTGAAAATGCCCTTAAAACAGCGCGATTTTCTTCTCTTGGGTTAGAGCGTTCCGGTACATCTTTTAGAGGGTCTCTGTATTCCTTTTTGAGACTACATTACTGCTCTAGTTCTAGTAGCTTGCCTGCAGAACGCCAACACAAGTACATGTGCGGGCCCATACATATTACTTTTCATTAGTAGCAGAGATTAAAATTATTCCTTCATGTTCTATGCGTTTTATTTTTCGGTTTTCCATCTCCATTTATAAAAGTAACAAATGAGAATTTAACTGGATGTTTGAAAAGTTTCTTCAGTAAAGTTTCGTAAAAGTTGTTTCATTGGATTTGATTCGTAAGTAGAACGAAAAATTCTGTACCAATTTCAGGGAGTTGAAGATTTTCTATTAAAACTATTTTTTTCTTATAGTTTATTTTGAAAGTTTATACCAATATCATGGAGAATTCTACCACCGACTTTCTAAATTGTGTCATGTCTCCGTCGTAGTTCATTTTACTGGTTAGAAACTGATTTATTTCAAAAATAAAATGTTAAATATATTTATTTTTGATTTTAATTTTTTAAAGTTTGATTTAAATTTTTTTCATAACTTAACACTCATTAGATACATCTAACAATACCGATATTAATTGTATTATCCAACTTTTCAAGGTATGGAACCGAATTAGTTTTAGCTGACAAAATTACACCCGGTGATGTGTTTTCGGTAAGTAAATAAATCCATTGTTATCTATTTTCGCCCTGTTTATTTTTTGATAAACCTCTTGCAATTTTTTTCAATGTGCTCAAACGTATAATGATATGTATTACGCAATATTTATATGAATTAATTTATTTTTACACATAAATATGTATTCCACTAACATAATTTATTAATGATTCAGCAAATTTATATTTGTGCACACTACCAATTTATGACAAGGCTTATTTGTAAAGCAGGCTGATTGAAGAGTACTTCCTTATTCTAATGTCGAAAGAAGCGTAATCGATACTCCACACAAAAGCTTTTATGTTTCAGCACATATATATTTCTTTGGTTTTTCTTCAGTTCACATGTTACCCTTGATACAGTTTTCTAAAATGCGACGTTAATTCAAAAATATGAAAATGAAAGTATTCCTCTGATTCACAATGTTTATTGCTGTTTATTCGCTTTCTAAGCGTTTGTTTCATATTTTATTCTTGTTTTCACGTAAGTTGTAAAATCAGAATGCTTTGCTTCCATGATACAGAAGAGTATTGTATTGTGTGTCAAATACGCATGCGCTTGAAGAACTATGCCACTGTGTCGTTCAGACTATAACCAGCTAGTCGAAGTTGTAACGCATAGAAGTGATTTTGTGTCCTCGTCACCATAAAAGAAAACTTTTGTTAAGACTTAGAAATCAACTTAAATTTTTATCTTTTATGTGTATATATTTGGGTTTTGTGAATGTGATAAATTTAAATGATTTTAAGAGAGATATCTAGTGTCATAATTGCGACATGCCTATGTTATTTTAATATAGGATTTTGGTATAATTTTCAAATTGATTGATTTGGTTTAGTTCATTCTAGTTCATTTTGCGCCAAGTCTATTAGTAGAAGAAGCTGTTCGGAAATCATGTTGTGCTTAAAAGCGTCTGAAACAAGTTAAGAGGAGCCTAACATATAAATGTATCACATTTCTAATATCACCTAACATTACGTCGTTTAACAAGCAACACCACCTATCTCAGAATTTCACCACTTTGATTTTTCGTTTAAATGTTCATGCCAAATTGACTGGCCGACTCTGTTTAGACGTCAAACCAACAGGCAGCGCAGAAATTGCACAAATGACAACACCACCTGTCTAGTTTCTATCACAACAGTGCCTATCTCAGTGTGTTTCAGAGCCCTTCATGTCATCATTCACTTATTTTTTATGAGGTAAACTATTGTAATGATTTTTTTGTTGATATTAATTGTTTGTATGAGTAATGAACAGCTCTTAGTTGAGATAATTCAATTCCACATATACAGTATGAGAAATGACTATGTAATTATAAGCTGAAGTCGACAGGTACTATGTTCGTGAGACAGGGTGTTGCAGTGGCAGGTTTCATGAGATAGGCGTTATTTTTCTATCGAAATTGATTACTTCTTGGCTTACAGCTACTTATAATATTACTGTGCTTATAAATGATTGAGTTCAAATTCTTTTTAGCATTGAATAAACCCTATTGTAAGTATTGTTGAATAATACATGCAATAATTTTACCGATTTGACATGGATAGTGCAGTATTCGACTAAGAGTCAAGAAATGTGGCTGATTCGAATGTACCCTATTAGCACAAGATGCTCTACCATATTCATATCTTTACGATGTTGTGCAGAATTCAGAATAGCGTAGCAATATCCTGGAGATGTCGTGAAATGTTTTGTGCTGATAGTGTAAGCAATGATTTGTCCTTTCTAATCCATGATGAACCATGAGTAAGTAATCTTGAAAGTGGTTTTACTGAGACAGTGCACATAAGTAGGAACATCTTTTCGAACGAGAAAGATTGGAAGAGGAACACAGCTAAGATTAATCAAATGAAAGAAAAAGCACACATGGGATTCAAGAGAGCAGATCCCAAGACTACCCAAGAGGACAGTGCAAGATGTTCCTCGTGAGGAAAGAAAGATGTGTCCGCTTATAACTCCCGAAAGTGCCAGGGATCAAGAAAAAGGGGATGTGATACTATACCAGGACAGGAACGGCAAAGTCTTTTTGATGAATTTTGGTTCACAATGAGTTGGGATTTGAAAAATATGTTTGCATGCATCACCGTGGAAGCACTAAACGAAAGACCGTGAAGGGCGATGATATGAGACAGAGAATGTCTTCGCTTTTCCCCACTTCTACACTTCGCGACCAGCAATAACATACGATAAGTGGACTGATTTACAGTACATGACGGAATTTATACCATCAGACACGCATGCATTCTACGACATTATTCCCTTTGAAGAAGAAAGTAGAAGGAAGGTGGCGAGGAAACGCAAAAATACTGAGCATGTAAGTGATGGAAAAAACAAGAACGTGAAGATTGATGAGGCAGATAAAAAGAAAAAAGGGTGTAAAAAAGGATAAGAAGAGTGACAAAAGAAGATTGTAATCCTGGCAAGCGTCTTTTCAGAAAACTCTGTTAATCTAGATCTGAGAAGGGAGCTGTGAGCTTGAAATTTCTGCAACTGAATGTCGAGACGATTTTGTCAAAAAGTTAATTTACCATCTCTTTAATTTTCATATGTCACTACTAAAACTTTTTGAAGCACCTACAGCCAACTTTTTTTCAAAACTATATTTCCTTTTCAATAAAAGATTTTATTAAAGTAAAATTGAGCCAATTTTCTCATCTGATTTCACATTATTTACACTTTTTACAACTCCGCCTATCTCAATGGTCTGATAGGCTAACACCATCTATCTCATGGAATCTTAAATTCTCCAATTTTTTTTAACACTTTTGCCGTCTAAACAGATGTATAGTCTCAGGTTCATACCAGATGTCAAAAAATCTGCCATATTCGCTATTGGTTGCGAATAATCCAGTTTTTTCTTCCTCCTGTAAAACTGAGATATGTGGTGTTGCTTGTTAAGAGACGATTAATAACCCTGTCTATAAAACTATGATTTAAAAATATTAAGTATAAATTTCATTAAAAACACAAATTTCTTGTAAAATTTTGAAGAGATCAAGACGAGGCCTTTCGCCTTATAAAAATGGTATATTAAAACTTTTGGAAGGAAAGTGCTTGAAATGTTGTTCAGTAAAAGCAGCACAGACAATCAAAATGCGACGTAAAATCATTTGCTCCCATAATCATTGAGGGGGTTCCATTGACATTTCGCTACATTTTGATTGACGGTATTGCTTTCACAGTTTTAAAGCGCATGGTTTATTTTTTTAGGAAGCCAATTGACATATGTTTTTATTACTTTGGTTTACAAACAATAATAATGGGTAAATCATAAGCAAAATTTATAAGAAAATATTTTGTATTTATTCCCAGTAGCACACATATATTGTACAATATTAAATAATATCGTATAATATTCGCAATATTGTATAATACCTTGTAATATTATATAATATCGGACAATATTGTAAAATATCGTACTCCAAGTTGTGCTACTTGCGATAGAAAAACAATTCCAGTATTACCCCTATATTGGATTGGAATATTTCATTGTTGATAAGATTTTGTTTTACACACTTGCTTACCATTCGAACTTTAATTGGGTGGAAGCAAGGTATGATTGCAATGCATATTATTTAATATTAATAACTTTGCTTTGGTTAATTTTTTAAGCTAGTATATTTCTCATAATATTTTTATTACATCTATTTGCATGTTTTAGGTTAATTTTAGTTTTTAAATCGCTTCCTTTCTTAGCTTATACTAACAATGCATAATCATTGATTACCTTATTCTAAAATGCCATTGCACTAAATATTAAGTAAAAATTTAAAAATAATTCTATGAGTTGCTGTTTTGATAAAAAGAATTGCTATTATTACACGCTTTTTCTTTACTCAATTTTTTCATAATCATAAAAATGAAATTTTGCGAATGATTTTTCACTATCTTCTGGATATGTTAGAATTCTGAAATTGTTTGTAACTATGCGTTCCTAATAACACAATATTTTTAAATTTTTTATTTAAATTTTTGTTTTATCGATTAATTAACAATGATTTTTTTTCCATGTAAGAGAGCTTGGGTATTGGAGAAAAAGTAATTACAAGATTCCATATTACTTCTAATAATGGACTATGAAATGTATATAATGCTAAAATCTAGAAAATAATTTTTGATATTACGTTAAGCATTTTTATTAGTGTACTTAAGATAAAAATACTTATTTTCCTTTCTCATAATTCTGCAGGTCGAAGAAGCGTGAGGAGCTGAAAATAATACGATTATTTGAAAGTCATAACAATTAAATAATAATCATGAGCAAAAAAATTCCTCAAAAATAAAATCTTTTTATGAATACCAATACTAATGCACATAGAATATTTCGATCAGCGCATCAATCTTTTATGATTTTTGTTTTGATTTTTAAATTTTTGATAAAAAATTACTTATCTACATTTAAATACACTAATTGATAGATTTAAAAAAATATTTTACGTCTTTTTAATAATTATGATAGTTTCATAGTGAAAGTGCAAGATAAAGTTTAAAGACTCATTTTAGAGCAGGAAATAATTACGAGACATTATCCTCTTTCCTTTTCGTTTCTCAACGATGCAACTGTAATAGCTATAAATGTGTATTCTAATTTTCCTAAGTTTCCTATGCATGTAAAGTAAATCTTATTTCCATTTTAGATACTTTTTGCTGTAATGCTTGGGGCATCATCCTTAGGGTATGCTATGCCTCAATTAGCTTTGGTTGCTACTGCTAAGGGAGCTGCAACTTCAATATTTGACATCATTAAAGCGGTATTAACTGGCTCCTTCTCTATACCTTCAAATGCTATTTAATATTTTTGCCCAATTGTTTTTATTCAAGTAAATCACTTACAACTTTTGCCATTATTATTGATGCAAATTTTCTTTCTTTTTATTTTGTTATATTTTATCATTAATTTATGTTTTCAGTGTATCAGTTGATTTCTTTCTCACATGATCCATTATATTGGAATAATTGAAAGTTTTATTTAGTGGCGCCTTTATTGAGAGTTAAATAGATTAAAATTTCTAATTTGTATTGTTCTTGAGTATTGCTTTAAAGGGCGATGATGGATTTTAGAAAGGAACTCTAAAAAATAAAGTTCTGATTTTTAAGTTTCATAATTACGTTTATTACGTTAACGTAAAAAATGTAACAATTAGATTATAAGTAAGAAATATATTTATGGAAATTAACATAATAATATAAGTATTGATTGGTTTATATGTGTTACATATTGATTGTATTACATATTGATGCAACGTATAGTAAGAAAATTATTTTATCACAGTTAGCTTTTTAACGCTTATTCAAGGAACGTAATTGCATTAAATTAATTTTCTCAGGTCAAAGAACAATATTCTTAAAATAATAAGGCAATAAAATAAAAAAAAAACCTCTGGAAACTTTTTACCTGCATTCTGCTCCTTCATGACAATGCTCGCCCACATATGGCGAATTTAAATGGTATGTTTTGAAACACCCCCTACAGTTCAGATCTTCCGCCTTGTGATTTTGCAATGTTTAGTGATATGAAGAAAACTTAACGAGAAACAAAAAAAACGAGAGGACAACTATTCTACTCGAACGCTGACATGGTCAGGAAATGGTTCTCAGAAGAACTCCAAGGGTTTTACAAGAATGCTACTGTCCATTTGTTTTCTGCTGCAATATATGTCTGTTTAATTACGGTATAAAGATTAAGGCTACAATAAATCCTTACTGTAACGAGCCCGTTGGATCACAATTTATTAAAGAAACATAATATTTTCGTAAAAATAAAAAAAAAATATTTCAAATGGGAAAAGTTTAATTTCATGTCATGCAATATCGTTCTTTTAAGAAGACAATGGTTGGTATTTGTGTTTACTCAAGAGTAATACAAATCCTAATTTATCCTTTTTTCAAAATCTATAGTAAAGCTTTATCAGTTATTTGTACATGTCCATTTTCGACAATTTTATTTGTAAGATCGTTCATAAAAATGCCAAGTTTGCCGTCTAAAATTCTTAAGGTTTCAGTTCTCCTAAAGTAAACTTTGACCCAGTTTATATAAAGTGACAAGAAAGTTGATTTTATGACGTGGTTAGAATATTTGCGTTTGTCGAAAAGTATATCCAAAGAAAACTTTGTGTTTATGCATTTTTTTTGGAAATTATGACCTGGGCAGTCCAAAAATTTCAACTATATAGCTTTATTTATGCTTCATGTAACTTTTACTTAGCCAAATAAGTTAATTCCTAAAAGGTATGAAATTAATAGTGAGTGAGTGATTATTTTGTTTTTCTGTTTCATTAAGATTGAACGCTTTTCTCTAGGTGCCATGCATAGACCCTTACTCAAAAGATGGTACTCAACCGGAGAGTTTTTCTACAAACATTGAATTTCGTAACGTGCACTTTTCATATCCAAGTCGAAAATCTGTCGAGGTAAGAAAACCTTTCATTGTTTGTTTGTAGTTTTTTATTTAACTGCTGAAGATAAGAAAAATCTATAATTTTTTGTCAACTTAACCCAAATTCCCCGCCAAGCTGAAATGTTGGCGTTATTTCGCTTTGTCGCCAACATTCACCACTACGTTCGCTAAAATTTGGCGATCTGTGCCAAATTCTAACGATGGGTTTTGTCTGGAGTTCCTCAAACGGAAAAGTATCGGAAAACGTCATATAAATCCTAATTAATATTCAAATATTTGAAAATTGTATTTTGAGGATTATTGGCGTATTCATAACCATAATTTTCATCTGGATATGGCTCAATATATGTTTAAAATTTAAATCTCCAAAACCATTTTTAAGAAATATGAATGATTGCTTTTTTCTGACTTTGGTAAGATTTATTTATTTAGTAAATAGATTGCATATTCTTTCATAAAAAGAGGCCTTATGTTAGTATGTAATGGTATCTCCCAAGAAACTTTTGTAATGGTTTTAAAGTTCAAGTACTAAAAGGGTTCCTCCGTCTTATCAGACATATTTAAAGTAACTCTAATTCCAATTTCCTTCGCTCCTTACCGTACTTGCAGTATTTTAAAATTAAAAGTTCAAATATTCGCTTCTAGGGGATCTTTAAATTTCTCCTACAAAACAGAAATAAAATTGAGCAAAATGTTCAGTCGCGGAAATAACGTTTTACGCATCCCTATTGTATCCGCAAATAACGTTTTATAGACAAGTATAATGCCTGCAAATAGCGCCATTCATATTTTTATAGCAGAATATTGATTTATAATTTTCTTTCAGGTGCTGAAAGAATTTACACTACTCATCAAAGAAGGTCAAACAGTCGCTTTATGTGGACCTAGTGGAAGTGGAAAATCAACTGTAGTTAATTTGATTCTACGTTTCTATGACCCTATTAAAGGCAACGTAAGAATTTGTGTTCTCATGATTCAAAACGATTGTAGTATAATTCCTTTGGGTACAACGCTGAAAATATTACAATTTAAACTAAAAAATTTTTTACTTGCTAATTTTTTATTACTTTGCTAGAATCAGAATATCCTAAAAATAAATTTCTTTCTTTCAGGTAACCTTGGGAGATAATGATTTAAAAACTTTAAATGTGAAATGGTTACGATCGAAAATGGGAATTGTGAGTCAAGAACCTATTCTCTTTAGTGGAAGTATTGCAAAAAATATAGAATACGGCCACGAAGATGTGACTTTTCCAGATATTGTGGCTGCTGCAAAGATGGCTAATGCTCATGATTTCATAACTAAATTACCGCAGGTGAATTTGTTAGACCTTGCCTGCACATTTTCTGTTATATTATAATTGCAATTTGTTGTTAAAGAATTGGGTTAACTGTACATCAGTAAAATAAAAAATTCCAATTAGTTTTGCTTTATGTTGAATATTTTGCTTTGTAATCTGCACTGTTTATATGAGAATAGAGCATTAGTGAGAGAAATGGTTGATTTTGGAATTTTTTTGAGAATGTGTTGCATTGGTACCATTTTGTGAGAGTAGGGCATTTGGGAGAGAAATGATTACGTTTAGAAATAATTTGTAGCTTATATTTACTATTTTTTAGGGGTATGATACATCAGTAGGCGAGAAAGGTGTACAACTTTCCGGTGGTCAAAAACAAAGAATTGCTATTGCAAGAGCATTGGTTCGGGATCCAAGAATCCTTCTTTTAGACGAAGCCACGTCAGCCCTTGATGCTGAAAGTGAAGCCCTTGTTCAGGAAGCTTTAGATAAGGTACTATTAATGCTGTGTTTTAGCCTGCTTAGTTTTTCTAAAAAGAGTCTTGATATCTTAAATCCAATGTGCTCCCTTTATCACTTCTACCATGGATTATAATTTTATACTTTTTCTCATAAAACTCTTCTGTAGAGGAATTGATTTTTTTTTCATTTAAAGGATATTTAACCCAAACTATTGATTGATGTTTTCTTTCTTCTCTTTCTCATCTGAAAAGCAATACCTTCATTAATGATGACATGATTGCAGCTTAACTCTTCATTCTATCCAACTTATTTACTTCTTGAGGCCCCAAATTTAGAGATGACAATCTCAAATTCGTCGAAAAGAATTTTTGAGCTAGATATTACTTGAAATTATTTCCATAACAGACTTGAGGATATAATATGAAAGAAATAAAATCGCACTTTCAGAATAAACGTTGATATGATTAACAATGAATGAAAACACTTTATAAATATTTGTCGCCTTAAAAGACCTGCTTATTCATTAATAATATAGGTTTTCCTAACTATCAAACTATTAAAACAGACTGCATAGTTATTTAAAAGTATTTTAAAAAATTTACTTTAACCACTTAACTTAATAATTTTCTTTGCTATCTAATAAGATGCTCCCTTCTGTTTTGGAAAGCGGTTGTCGTTTTCATTCATCTCAGAAGGCATATAATACTTCAGATGTTTATGGATTTTAGGCAATTTTTGTGTAAAATTATAAAGATAATTAATGATTAAATTTTAGTTTTAAGACCAAAAATGCGATAATTCGATGCACGACTATTCTCGGGCTGTTCAGTTAAGCGGTTAATATAATTTTTCAGAAAAGTCATGGATTAATTTTTCCATTCTTGATGAAAGTTATTTATTGATCTGAAGTAGTATATATCAAATTTTACATCGTGTAGTAATCTTCAAAACAATCTAGTAAGTACAATTCAACGAGACTTTCTCATTTTTCAGGTGTTTTCACTTCGCATATTATGAGTCGCACATACTTTGTGTATTGTTTGCGTGTTGAGGCGTTATGTAACTAGGCAGCTTTTAACACAAATGACATTTATTGACGCACACACAACAACAACCACCGGTTACAAGCATTCGATTCTGAACATGAACAAACCGCGCTACAGTTACAGCTAAGCGCGCGGTTCACAGGCTTTGCTTATAGCACATCTCCCTTCCTTTGTAATTTAAAGGTCAAGTCTCTCAGGAGGTCGGACAGTCCTACCACTTCTGGTCACATAGGGATCAGGAGATGCTTCTGTAGATGAACTAACTCTTTCAGGGTAAGTCTTTGGAGACTGGGGTGATGACATCAGAGGCGGACATCCTGGATCGGCATCGGCAGGAGAGTGTTGGTATCCCGTGATATCAAAGTCATCCTCTGGCTCAGGTTCTGAATGAAAATCTGGTGAGGGAATCAGGTGCTTTCGGTTCCTTCTGTAAACACGTCTGCCGGACTGAACTAGGTATGATCTTGGGTAAGGCGTCTTTTGCAGAACTTTCCCAGTTACCCTTCTATCAGTAATCCACACGTTCTGACCTGGATCTAATTCATCAAGATTTCTAACACCGTGATGTTTATCATAGTTCGTTTTCTGGCCTTTTATTCGTCTCTCCTCTTTAGCCTCGAGAACTTTATTGTTCACTGAGTATGGCTGTAGTTGGGTCTTAGCAACAGGAAGGGTAGTGTTGATTCTCCTACCCATAAGCAATTCCGAAGGGCTAAAACCATTCTCTAAAGGAGTTTCGCGATAGGCCATTAATGCAAGATAGGGATCTCTAGATATCTTTATACGAGCTTTGGCTGTTTTCACTGCTGCTTCAATTAGCCCGTTGCTTTGAGAAAATTTGAGGCTACTTGATATGTGTGTAAAGCCATAACTTTTTGCAAAATTCTTGAATTCCACAGTCTTTACTGGGTCAAATTGTGAGCCGTTGTCTGAACGGACAACATCTGGGATTCCATGACGTGAAAAGATTGATTTGCAAAGATTTATAACTTCAGCAGAAGTCAGTCTGTCAAGCCTGGCAATTTCAGGGTATCTTGAGTAGTAATCTGAAATCAGAAGGTACCATGAATTCTTGTATTTAAAAAGATCAAGACTTAAAACTTCCCAAGGTCTCTCTGGAAATGAAGTTGGAATTAAGGGTTGATGGCGATTACTTGACTCTTGTATACATGCAGTGCAACTCTTTATTTTCTCTTCAATTACTTTGCTTATTCCCTGCCAGTACACAGAGCATCTGGCTCGAGCTCTACATTTGGTAATGCCCAGGTGACCTTCATGAATTTGATTCAGCACTTCAGCTTGATGTGACTTTGGAATGATGATTCTGCAGCCTCTCATAAACAGTTCATCTTGAACTGATATTTCATAACGGTCAACTTCTTTCTTTGGTGGCCATCCTTTCAGTACATAATCAGTAAGCTTCTGGCAAGTCTCATCTTTCAGCTATGCAACCCTTAGTTCATCTAATCTGTGAGATGATGCTGGAAGAGAACTAGTAATCATTTGAATGAGCGCATCAATTTCGGCTTCCAATTCTTCTCTTTTGTAGGGAACTTTCTGATGGTTTCTTGACAATGCATCTGTGACAAACAATTCCTTTCCTGGAATATGTACAATTGTATAAGAAAACTTCATCATTCACAACTTGATCCTCTGCAATCGTGGAGACAATTCATCTAAGTTTTTCTTGGAAAATATTGGAATGAGAGGTTTGTGGTCAATCTCTATTTTAAAATGCATTCTTGTCAGATAATCTCTAAATTTTTCACATCCCCACACAACAGCAAGGGCTTCCTTTTCAATTTGAGCATAACGACTTTCCGTTGGGGTCAAAGTCCTAGATGCATAAGCTATTACCGATCTTCTTCCATCAGCTTGCTTTTGGCAAATTGTAGCTCCTAAGCCATATGATGAAGCATCTGTGGTAACTGTAGTTTCTTTCTTTGGATCAAAGATCATTAGCACAGGATCTGACGACAGTATTTTCTTCAATTTCTGAAAAGCTGCTTCTTGTGGCGCTTCCCACACAAAAGTCAATTTGTTACTTAGCATAGAAGTCAGAGGAAAAAGTATATCCGAATAGTTAGGAACGAATCTTGCTAAATAGTTAGCCATGCCCAATAGTTGCTTCAGTTCCTTTTTATTCGTTGGCGGCTGATAATTTTCTATCGCAGCAATTTTATCAGGATCCGGGTGAATTCCTTAAAACCTAGAAACTTAATAGATGTCTGGGAGAAAATAGATTTCTTTGCATTTAATGTCATACCAGAGTTCTTTAATCTCTTGCAGACCTCTGTGAGTCGTTGGTCATGTTCTTCTTGAGTAGACCCCCATATTAAAATATCATCCATGTGACATATTGTTCCAGGTATATCTTCTAACATTTGAGACATCCTTTTTTGGAAATGCTCTGGAGCAGAGGAGATACCGAATGGCAATCTTTGGAATCTAAACCTACCAAATGGGGTGATAAATGTGGTGAGATAGGATGACTTTTTATTCAGAGGAATTTGCCAGAAACCAGAATTGGCATCTAGGTTCGAAAACATTTTGGCTCCAGTCAAGATATTTAAAGAGTATTCTGCCTTGGGTAATGGGTGCAGTTCCCGCATAACATTTTTGTTGAGTTCTACCAAGTCTACACAAATCCTTACATTACCATCACTTTTTGGTACGATTACTACCGGTGCACACCATTCTGTCGGTTTTAAGACAGGTGTGATAACCTTTTCCTCCACCATTCTTTCTAATTCAGCTTTAGTTTGCTTTAAAAGAGGAATCGGCACACGTCTGGGAGAAGTTATAGCAAATGGGATAGCTCCTGGTTTCAATTTGATAGAATAGCATCCCTTCATTACCCCAAGTCCTTTGAAAAGTTCTGGAAATTTAGCTTTTGGATCAGCTGCAGAAATCTGGCAAATAGAATTCAAATTTGGACCCAAGCCAAGAGAAAACAGTGCAGGTTTGCCAAGAAGACACGTTTGAAGATTGGAAATCACATAGATTTCTTCAGTGCAACTCTTTCCCTTGTATTCAATATTTGTCTTGAATTTCCCAAGTGTTTTCAATGGATTTCTGTCTGGACCACATAGAATTTTATCAGGCGGCTCTAATTTAGCATTTTGGAGCACATTCTGAAAAACATTTGCAGGTAATACAGTGTGATCAGCTCCAATATCGATTTTAAATTTAATGTTTTTATGGTTTACTTCAACCTTAACTGTCCAATCTATGTTAGTTTTGTTTTTACTCTCGAGCTGTACTACCCCTAAATATGCCACTTCAGAACATCCTGTTTGGGATTTGGTACTACAAACCTTCGCATAGTGTCCTATTTTTGAACATTGTCTGCATCTGGCATCCCTAACGGGACACACTCTTTTATCATGTCTTTGTTTACCGCACCATTTACATTTTCCATGCAAGCGGGATTCATTTTTATTATTTTTCCTATGGAAATCGGGTTTCACATTTTGATTCCTTGCCCCCGAGCTTGGTTTCTGTTTCAGAAATCTGGCCGGTTTATTTGGCGAGATAGCGTTAACGGACGCACTGTCCTTTTCGATCAATTTTTCTGTTGTTCCTTGACCACTTCGCTGAGTCGAACCCTTTCAATCACTTTTGTCAAAGTTAGGTCGGCGTCCAACTGCAACTTTTCACTTAGATTCTTGTCGCGTATGCCAACCACAATTCTATCCCGAATGAGTTCGTCGTGTAATACACATTTCACAGTGTTGTGACAATGTATACAAAGCGGTTATAAAGGTATTGACCGATTCACCATCGAGCTGTACACGTTTCTTGAATTGTGCACGTTCAAAAATAGTATTTTTCTTAACAACAAAATGATCATTATACTTTTTCAACACAATATCAAAGTCATTTTGTTCCGTTTCGGATAAACCGAAAGAACTAAAAATATCCTCTGCTTGTTCTCCCATAATATAGAGTAAAGAATTTACCTGTTTATTTCCTGTTTTGGTCGATAATCCGGAAGCAATCCGATATCTTGCGAATCTCATCTTCCATTTTGACCAGTTGGAAGGTGTTGAGAACGTAAAGTACTCCGGAGGATTTATATGCAACACTGCCATAGCTACTTCCGTTTTCGTTCTACCGAACTTCGTCCGACGATGTTTTCAGCAATAAAATGTTCGCGAACTTCAAAAATAATTAACCGCTGCCACCATGTATTGTTTGCGTGTTGAGGCGTTATGTAACTAGGTAGCTTTTAACACAAATGACATTTATTGACGCACACACAACAACAACCACCGGTTACAAGCATTCCATTCTGAACATAAACAAACCGCGCCACAGTTACAGCTAAGCGCGCGGTTCACAGGCTTTGCTTATAGTACACTTTACACTCTCTTTGAAACATTTGATTACCTCTAGAAAGTAGAATATATTGAAGAAAAAGTCCCAAATGTCTTGTATGTAGATATATCGCTGCACATGTTTGATATTTACGAATTATGGTACTTTTAAAAAAATCATTTTTTTTTTCATTTAAAATGTTCCTATCTCTATAACAAAAAGTAAGTAAGTAAACATGATAATGCTTTCAGGCTGGATTACTTTCTGTAAACTTCGTGATGCAAAAATAGTACAAAAAGAATGCAATAGGATGCATAACGCACAAAATGTGACGCTTTACAGGGTTACAACGACGTACAGGACAATGGAACTATTTTGATGTTTTCGAGGGAATTTTCTGCACATCTAGGATTCTAAAAAACTGGAAATTAATTTCGAAACCTTTAATATAATAATATTTTTAGGCTAATATACTTTCTGTAAATTGCGGGATGCTTGGTGCTAAAGGTCGTTCAAACGTTATACAAGGCAGACCGTTGGACCTAGAGTTACCAAATTTGGCACGCAGTGTAAGGTAGGGTTTTGGTTAGTAGGTATTCACTAAAAAAATGCTCAAAATTTTTATTAGATTTTCAATTAGTTAAATATAAATCTGAATCTTATTTTTTCCCTCAATAATTTCGCATCATATTGTTGCATAAACTTTTTAAAATACTTTTACAACTCTTTAAAATGCAAAAAACTGCTTTTCAGTGATACCAATTTCATTTCCGTGCAATTTTCATTTTTAATAATTTTTGAAAAGATACATTAATCTTAAGTACAATTTATATCAATTTATTATTGTGATGGAATTCTAACCAATTTTTATGTTTTATCAAATCCTTCACTTTCGTGCTTTTGCCGGTGTTAAAGCTATGATAAAAAATTATTTTCTGTGGAACATTAACTTCAATGCAGATTTTTCACTTTTGCTTTTATTAAAAAGATAACGTTTTCAGGCCAGCATTATTTCTGTCAACTTCGTGATATAAAAATCATTACTCACAGAATGCAGAGGCGGATACAATGAAGCCAGACGAAGACAAGAGGACAAAAGACAAAGGAATCAAGCCTATGAAATTATCATATTACGATGTTTCGAAATAGAGATTTTTATTATTTGAAAACAAATCAGTTGATGACAAGTCAGTTAGATGCGTAGATGTGCATATAGCATCATCCATTAGAAGATATAATTTAATTTTGTATTGTCTCTGTATGTGTCGATAATATTTTTGAACTGGATTTTATTTATTGATTTGCTGTATGCTATTTGCTGTGCTTTAATCTTCCGTCATTTGGTGGATTTCTGCTTTTTATCCGAATTTTCAAGTCATGTTAATTTTTATGAAGTTGTGTTTTGAATTTACTCTTCTTTTAGCTGGGAAAAATTGATTTAATTTTAATGTCGGCCCTAAATGTCGTCGAAATAAAATTTTATTTACTTTTTAGGTTTTATTAAACATCATGCAGCGTATAGGACTTTAAAATAATATTTTTATATTTCCTAGCTTTTAGCAATACTTTTGAAGATATTCAATAATTGTTGTAGCATATTTCACTGTATATTCTATCGTGAATTTCTTCACATGAACGCTTTGATTGATTGAGTTGCTATATTAACGTAGTGTTCAAGATTCTGAAACTTTAATGATAGAATTCTGCATGCTAGTTCATTAAAAATGATTTAAATAGTGTTTTGCAGAAAATATTTTTTTTCGTTTTTCAATTCTGATTTATACCCGAAAGTAGTAAAATTTATCAAAATAAATGATAAAAAATGGTCTGAACCCTCTATTCAGACTTGTTCTTTAGACTTTCAGAATGAATTTTCTAATTTCAGATTATAGAAAACATTATAAAAATAAATTTAAAACTGGAATGGCAAACGCAGTAAGTGCCAAATTACAAATTTTACAGAACAAAAATGATGTTTCAGGTCTCGCAGTGCTTCTGTTATTAACAACATCTACCAAACGCGTTATTTAACTACTTAGAGTGTGTCGAACGATTACATCTTTTCCTAGGTTAAAGTTTATTTATTAAGTTTTGTCGCGAAAAAATTCTTTTTATGTGAATTTCTGGTAATTACTGAGTTTTCCATTTTTAGTATTTATCGTTGTTAAAATAGTGCTTTGAAATTCGATCTAATTTTAAAATAACAATTTTTCCTTCATGTTAAATTAACGTAAACATTTCTTTTTCTAAGAATTGACTTTATTTAGTCTTTGTATTTTTAGCACTGATGTTGATACATGATTTCTAATTTTTAATTTTTGCTCTTGCAAATGAATTTTATTTCTGCAATAATTAAACTTAGGCTCAAGAAGGAAGAACTACAGTTGTAATTGCACATCGTCTTTCAACTATTAAAAAAGCTGATCTTATATGTGCAATGGAAAATGGCGAAATAAAGGAACAAGGAACACATGAAGAACTAATGACGAAACGGGGATTATATTATCAGCTTGTTACTAATCAAATTTTTATCGATAAAGATGGACCATGTCCTCTTGAAAAAGGTAATATGTTGTATGATTTTTATTGTGCGTAAATTGTCCCAGAACAACTGACAGTAGCGCTCGAATTTCTCAAGAACTACCATTTGCTGACCCAAGTTCGACTAAGTCGAGAAGTTAAATTCATTTGCTCACGATAGAAAAGCATGATAGATAGTTTAGGTAAATAACACAAGTTTGACTAAGAACAGATCTTTCAAACTCCAGATTATTCTACGAGTGAATTTACAGCATTTATTCGTTATCCTTGTCGGTATCATTATATTTCTGCTTCCTCCAAAAGTATAGATCAATACTGAAGAAGTTAGGAAGATCGTGTTTATCAAATGACAAGAAATTATGTGTCTCTGAGTTGAAAGTTGCCAGTCATTACCAACCATTAGCACAGACGCACACTTTATCACCGTTGGTAGAAATTGCCTTTTTAGTAATGTACCGCGGAATTTGCAATGGATACTAGGTAAGTTTCAGGTTGTAGTATCGTTCTTTTAAAATGTGTTCCAGAAGAAAAATTTAGAAAGAAAATGGTTACCAGATGGGAAGAAGTGATGCATATGCTTGTTTTAAAAATACAAGCTGGTACTTTCAGAAGAAGCAGGAATATAATTATACTTACAGCAATACGAATAATTATTGCATGTTTACTCATAAAAAAAATCAAGAGGATAACATTTTTGCACTGTTATTCAGACTTCTTTTTTATAATACTTCTTGATCTGAACTACATCACGACACTCTTTATACACTCTAAGAACTACTCACCTATCGTTTTTTGGTCACTAAATAGCATTGTTAAGTTATACGAGTACCACTTACAGTTGTTTTGGAACAACTTATGTAGAATTTTCATAAAAGTATGTCTTGTAATATTTAAGTATTTTTCAGACAATGGCATCAATGTTTCTGCATCCTGCTCAGACTTTTTCAAACATTTTTTCATTTCTATTGAGTTTATGACTGTTGATTTTGTAACATACAAGGTATTCGACTGTGAGCTTAAACCTGTAGTACACATGCACCTAATGGCCAGTGAATTAAAAAAAACGTTTGTATTTACACATTTTTTTCGAATATCATCCGAAAAGCTAGACATATTTTCCCTGAACTCCTATCTTGTGAAGAACATGCTTGAGCTCACATTTTACAATGAAAATTTAACTACGAGATCAGTTAGGGAGAAGTTGCAGATACTGGCCCAATGGATTAGAATCATTGATTTAGTATTTTATTGGACCACCTTTAAATTAGCGGGGGCACAAACAAATCTTTAAGGCCTCTAAACTTGATGGCCCAGGAGATTGCTGCCAGATATACCTTTTCAACATTTTAGAAACGTTCTCTATGGACGAGTTTTCTGTTTTTTTTATTTGGTAATGTAGAACTTCCGCTATGCCCACCGACTTCTTGTGCAATGCTTCACCAATGGGAATCTTCAAATTTTCATTTTAATTCATGTTTACAGTTGAGACTTTAAATGTTATGACTTAAGGATACTTTGAAAATATTAAATTTGATGCTTCCATTGCTGTAGCTCTCAATGTTTACTTAAAATTAGAGCCTCATTTTGGGGAAAGACTTACATAATTGTTTATCGCTCTTCCTTGAGAGTTTTAAGTCTTTTTAGCGGTTAACTTTTTAGCCGAGAGATTTAGAAAATCACTAACGGTTAAATTTTTAACGAAACGATTTAGCTAATTACAATCGTTTGATTTGGAATTGAGCCATTTTAGGAGCCGTATTTTTGGTCGTTTTAAATAAAAAGCACTAAACGAGCTTAAAGTTTCAAAGAACACAGAATTCAACGCTTTGTATTCTAAAGAAAGAACTGGTTCGATCTCGGCGCTTGATAAAATATCCACACGGATATGGTGATTGTTTATATCGGAGGGCTAGCGGAAAACTGCTGTGAATCTATAATAAATAAAACAGAACACTCGTCCATAGGGTCGAATATTGACTTTGTGGTGGCGAGTAGATGCTGGAACCATTGTTGGACAGCTCCTGCAAGGTGGATGGAGGCATTATCATTCATGAAAGACCCGTCCCTTGCGGGGTAAAAATGCAACATTGCTGTATGGACTTAATCAGCAAGAACGTTCAAGTAATGCTTGGATATCTTCGTATCTTCTAGAAACAGTACGGGACCAGTACCAAAGCAGTAGAACATACACTACATCATGGTAACATCCACCAGAACCTTGAACTGTGCTGACAAGGCTAGCTGGGTTTATAGTTTCATGGGGATCACGCAAGACTCTCTGTCTACTGGATGTTCAAAATAGCGTGTAACTTGATTAATTCGACCATATCACATTTATTCAATCATTACCTGTCCAGTTCCGCTATCCCTTCATAAATGAAGGCGAACTTTCCGGTTTCTATCAGAAATGAGGCTTCATCAGAGGCATGCGACTACCTATACCGATTGCTTACAAGCCTCTACGAGTTTGGTTGTAAACCATCGAGAAAATCTTTCAATGAAGGATTTCGTCAACTACCGCTTAGTAACCCACCTATTCTGCTGTACAATCATTGGCGGGATTGATAATTTAAATTCCACATTTATGCTTCTTTGACAAGATCTGTGAGTTTCCTTCCCAATTGCAAAACACTTTCGATATCTCACTTTTCGAGAAACCAGTGAGTTTTGTTTTTGTTCTGGCTTCTGTCAAAGAAAAGCTGTGATGGAATTTACTGGTGCAAAAACCCTTGTCGATTATACTGTGCCAAACATATGGTGTGGGATAAAACCTTAGTTTAGGAGTTAAAAGAAGTCTGACATGTGTTATGACGTGTCAATAAGGAATGACTGTAAAAACTTGCCATAGGGAAAAATGACCTTAGAACATGGCAAAAAAATTCAGATCAAATAGTAAAAGCAATCATATACGTATTTAAAAAGGTAAAAGGTTGTGGATGTGAATCTTTGTAAAGGATGGTTGCGTTGACGATTAAATTGTGGACATTCCATAGCATAGTTATTTGGCATTGGTATACTGTACACAGAGATGCGGGTTCCCTCAGAAACATATTCCAAAGCGTGAATCTGGTGTGGCTAATTCTTAATCGAGTGAGGACTGTATTAAGTATTCTGTTGGGCAAACTAGGCCAACAGAGAGGGACAGGAGAGTTTAAACTACTGGCGGCAGATTTTGTTAAACTGTCTGCAAGTACATTGGCAGATATACCCACGCGAAAGGGAACCCATCTGAAGAGAGCAGAGAATACCTTACTTGTAAGTCGATCATTCAGTTCAAGAACATTAATGACAATGGGTTGCTGAACCTATGGAGTGATTTCATGGATTCTAGGGCACTTAATGAATCTGAGTAAATGATATAATTATCAGGTGGACTATTAGAAATTTGAGATAAAGCATGCAGGATGGCAGTGATTTCTGCTGTAGAAATAGAGCATGATGGGTGGAGTTGGAATGAGGGGGTAGAATTGATGGAAACACAAGCAAATGAAGTGGAAGATGAGCATTTTGAGCCATCTGTAAAAATAAAAATGAAGTTTTGATAGACTTCTCGATGATTCGCAAAGAGTTGCTGGTAAACTATAGGGGCCATATTAGCTTTGACGAAGGTCTTAAAAAATTTTATCTATGCGATTTCTATGGAGTGATATGATAATTTAAATTGGGTACGACTTGTACATTTTCTAGATTTAAATTGTTTAGAAATTATGTTGCTCTCATGAAAAATGAAGGAAAGACTGTGGTCTAGCCTTTTGCAAGCGAAGAATAAATTGAATTTGCTTATATTAAAAAAGTATGATCGGGAAGTTTTATATTATTTAAAAAGTAATGAAGAGTCAGCACTCTGCGTCGTGGTGAAGAGAAGGCTCGCAACACTCAACCTACAAACTTTCAATGATGAAGTGCGAAATACTCCACTGCAAAGTCTTAGGGCATCGTGATGGATGGGATCTAATTTTTTTAACACATTCTGCCGTGTTGAGCCGTATATCACGGATCCGTAATTCATCTTAGTAAATATGGCTGCGCTATAGACTAGGAGCAAAGATGTCCGTGAAACTCCCCAAGAAGTGTTTGATGGAGACGGAAGGTTATATGGAGACGGAAGTTAAGTTTCTTGTAGAATCTTATTCCTAGAAGTTTAACCTCACTGACGACATTGATGAGTTGGCCGTCCAACTTAATCTCAGGTTCTGGATGGAGACGACGTTTCTGACAAAAGTGCACGCATGGTCTTTTTGCAGTAGAAAAAGTGAATCTATTACTGGCTTCTATCAAAAGGGTCCCACAATATAACCTTTATCAAACGGAGACAAGTCTTTCGTTTCTGCTATTTTCTTCCACTTTGCTGGCACTTCTATCTTTTTATCTCTGTGTTGTGGTCAAGTGGCCCTCGTTATTTGCATATTTTCACCTGTTAGCTACATTTACATAAATGTTTTTCTGAAGGCCAGGCTCTTGACTCAATGTCACTTTCCATTTTAAAGCCGAGATAAGTTGATTTTTTAAAGGCTTCGAAGGCTGTCAACGTCTCCCCCCGCCATGAGGGGATAGACACAAACACCCTTTCCTTACCTTTGATTGAAACCAAGCCCTTTGATTGCGAGTGGAGTAAGCTACCCACTGTGCCAAACCGGTCGTTGCATACACGTTCATAGATTTCTAATTCATTGGCCAATATGCGTTTGCTCTCAGAAACTGAAATATATCCCTCTGTGATGCCGATATCTTTCTAAATCCTAATGAAATTCAGCTGGAATTTTGGTATAACCTGGCCTATATATCTGACTTCGAAATTATGAAAGAAAAAATATCCATGTTTCGCAAATGTCCAGTTAAAAATGATTTACTACAAATATTCATATTTCATCGAATTTTCAAAGTATTTTCTTCAAATTGTAACATATTGTTTCGCTGACATATAGTCAAGTATTCTGTAATTTTCCTATATTATGATTGAAAACTCTGTTTGGTATAATGTTATAAGTAAAAAAAAAACGGAAAAATTAGGGATTTTTTTTTAAAAAAATCCTTATGTTTTCCTTAATATAGGCGAGATGTTTGCAATAAATGCATGTAAATATTGCGCACAGGAAACAGAACCATTTATGAACGTTACAAACATTTTCAGCTTTTTGTTATTTTAGGAAAATCCAAAATACTTTTCTTCTTCACAAGTTATGGTTGATCCCCTAAGTGATTGCCTTTCGGAAGATATTCGAAAAAATGCGCAAATGCAAAAGTTTTTTTATTAATTGGCCGGTACTTGTATTTATTTATTAAAGATTATTTAATTAAAAGTTTATGCTGTTTTCTAACTCATATGAGTAAATAACAGTGATTAGCGTTTAACAGCTTATTAGCGAAATATGACAATTCCTTACAAAAATAATGTCTTATGTTTCATTTTCAGCAAGATTAAGTGATGCAGGAACTTTTCAAAATTTGAAAAGGAAGAAGTCTAGTCTTCATAATCTTCTCAAACATCAAGTTAGCAGTCTTGAGCAAGACTTACAAGAGGTAAAATAATGCTGTTCCATATTCATGTATCTCTACTAATAATAAAGAAGAATGTGTGTATCTGTGTGTTGGCGCTCTACAAGTCAGACATCTGTACCCAGAGGTACGAAATTTGGTACAAACATTCTTTGGAGGGTAGGAATGTGCACATCGGAGAGCGTATTTTTGCAATTTTAATTAATTAAAAATTAAACGAAATTTTGACGTTTTTCCTTAATAACTTCCGAAAATATTACAGCACAAAAATAATTTTCACACCTTCTGAAAGTGAAAACAATTACCCTTCCAATGATATCAATTAAGTTAGTTACTGTACAGTGTTTTATCGAATTTTAATAAATTAAAAAATATTGGCATAATTTACAACAATTCTTTTCATTGTTGCAATGCAATTCAAACCGTTTTCATTGTTTAAACAAATATTTAATTGCATATTTTTCTTTCATTCTTTTAATCTGAGATAATATCCTAATACATTTTGCTTTCATATTTTATTTCATCAAAATATTTGTGAGCTCTGTTTCTCAGAATTCGAAGTAGTGAAATTGTAAAATGTTCTTCATAAATTTCTACTCTTCAGTTTATTGTTTAATTTTACATTGAAAATTTTAACCCTCTAAGCGCCTAATTTTTTACAGCGACACTTACCACTCTTGTCAGATATTAAAACTCATCAGAAGGTAAATTTGTATACAATAAATGATCTTCATAAAGCTAAAGGAGAAAATTTGTTTACTTATTCGCTGAAGTGTATAAGATTTTCTTCATTATGATCAACATTTTTTAGATTAAGGATAAAAAAAAATGAAATTTAAATGAAGCAAGAAAGGGTTTCGAAACATATATGTTTCGTTAATGTAATTCAAATAAAATGTTATGTCTCCTGACATAAAATGTTTTAATCAAAGCACTTAGTATACCTGTTTCTTTTATTTTATATTTATCTGTATTTTATTATTCTAAACTTAGTGTATTTTTATTAGCTTTATAACCTGGATTCACCATTCTTTTTTCATTCATTATAATTAATTTCTTTAATAATTTTTTTCAAATTCATTTCAAGACTTTTCCTGTTTATTAGTTCCTCTTTGTCCATTTATTAAAATATTTGTAGTCTTTGTTGATCATCGGTGATGATGAACAATATTGAATCATCTTTCTTCTTTGACATTCCCACATACCTTTAGCTGTCAGTGCTATATCAAAGCCTGTGACTTTCAAATATTATTTTTGCGCTTTATTGATTGTGATTGCACATTCAAGTCACACAGGAAATTTCAATTATTTAAACTAAAATGGCAAGTCAATAGGAATTTGGGTATATGGGGCTTGTTCTTCCATCAATATATGAATGAAAATGGTTACTTCTGTGATATAAGCGTTTAAGCCCTTCACTATCAATTTGGACTCGCGACACATCTTGCATTCTTTCCTTTATTTATATATCTTTGAAAATGAATAATTTTAAAAGCTGAAAACTGCAAATCTCACCTAGAAATGAACTCTACAATGACATTTACAAACTTCAAATCGCTTCTCTCATAGTTTTGGAGAAATTCTTGTGACAGACACATGCATTTTTTTATTAATATCATAGATGATTTGTGAACAAAAACCATCACTAAAACCTACGGCTTAGAGCTATTTTGGTTATTATATGATTAAAATATAGATGAAATTTCCATGTATATGTTTGTATAATCATACGCTACAGGATTGTTTCAATACTAATCATCTTATTTTTTGTTTATAAGGAAAACATTGAACCAGCATCAGGTCTTCGAATTATCAAAGAAAGCAAAAAGGAATGGAGAGGAGTTGTTATTGGGACTTTAGCTGCCACTTTAACAGGTGGTATTATGCCAACCTTTGCAATCCTTTACAGCGAAATATTTGATGTGAGCATGTTTTCCCGTGTTCCCTTTTTCGGTTTAATGAAGTATGTTATTTCTATTCATTGAATTATAAACAGTTTTCTTTATATACCTTTGTAGACGCTCTCCCTAACTGGAGTTGATCTGAAAAATTCTGCCTTCTTCTGGTCAATGATGTTCCTAGTATTAGCTGGGTCTGCAGCAGTGGGGCATTTCTTCAGGGTATTATTTCATTCAATCTGTCATCTTGATGCTAATATTGCACATACTTTTTATTTTCCTTATATGAAATCCTTTTGTGCGCACTTCTGTTTCTATGCAATTATAAAATCAAAAAGTAAAAGCAATTTTTTGGTTTTCTGTACGATTTTTCAAAAGACAGGGAGTTACACAGGGATGTCCAAATTAAACTTTAGCAACTCAGAGGGCGTTCTATTAGTCCAAATGATGCGAAAAGACAGCAACAGGTATTCACATAATATGTTCGGAATTTCTTAAAGGGAAAAATAATGCAAAAATTCTCCGATAGGTGGCGGTAATACTAAAAAAAATTTTCTGCGAATTTTCATAATGACAGTGGACTTCATCAGTTCATAGAAAGTTCCATGGCCATGTGATGTCAATTTCTATTCTTGCTCAGAAATGAAATACAAATGCTTCTCGGATTTCAGTAACCCTTTTCAGTGGTCGATGAACATGTTGGATCTTGTAAGGATAAAAATTCCAAAATCCATCGCATTATTGGCCATACCGTGGAATACGGAATTTCCACAAAGCAAGAAACACACAGCACACTCACACTAGCTCTTGCCGATTGACTGGCTGCTTCTTCTGTAACAGCTGTAGCCACATCCTCCACGCGAGATGAGACAATTGTTTTTCTGCCCTGACCCGAAAGCTGTCCGATTCTTTCGAACTTTGTTATTATGTTCCTCACCCCGAGCCCAAATCATTTTACTCCTTCATCACTTTTTGGTCGACCCCCTAATTCCTCCCGTGCCCCAATCTTCACTCTAAAATTTGAGTTTCGACGATTGTATGTCCTACAATTCACCAAAACTGATTCCGAACCATTGTGACCGTATTAACTCCAAATTTTTCGTTTCTTTCGAATTATGCTTAACTTTTGGATGCAAGTGCAGATTAATCGAAGCCTCTCCATACAATACTGGGACAATGAAACCTGCAATCTGCTCCAAACGATGAGCCTTCCTTTTTGCCTGACAAAGCAGAACGACACACCTTCGGACTCAACTTTGAAATAATCAGCCATTTGAGTTTCGAAGTCCTGGAACATCTTACTCCTTTCATTTGTTTGGGCCTCTTAAAGATGCATTATCCGAAAATCGGTTTTCTTTGGAACAGAACGTACAAGATGCACTACATTAATCGTTGTCGCTCAATCCCAAGCTTTTTCTACCAGGGGAAACATCAACTTATGAAGATCTGGACTAAAAGTATCTTAGCGACAGGGGTTTTTCTCGATAATTGACGTCCTTATTCAACCGCTACCTTTGTTAATCCCTTACAAAATGTGGATAGTTTTTGACTTCCCCATGTATTTATATACTTTGCTATTAGCCGAATGTTCAATTTATTATTAAATTTGTTTATTTTTAGTTTGTAGGTTACAGCTTTGCTAGTGAAAATATGACATCGAGATTGAGGTTTGAATCATTTGCTAACATTTTAAGACAAGACATTGCATGGTTTGATGATCAACGTCATAATTCAGGAAAACTTGCTTCTCGGCTTTCCATTGATATTCCGCTTATGCAAAGCGTATGTATATGTTTAATTTTTGATTATTTGATAATTATTATGAAAATTATTCACTTACTTTTAATATTATATTTATTCATATATTATACTTATTATTATGTATTGTATTTAATTTTTTAAAATTTATATGTGGTTTGTATTTTAGGCAACCGGATTCCGTATCGGGTTGGTGTTGTCATCTTCTGTGACGCTTGTTACAAGTATTATTATTGCTTTCATATTTGGTTGGAAACTTGCATTAGCTCTACTCGTCGCGATGCCAATTCTTTTAGCTTCTGGATCTGTCCAATTGAAAATGTTAAAAGGGAATCAGAAACGTGATGCCGAACTCATGGCAAAGGCTAGTGAAGTAAGTGAGAAAGTCAATGGTATGAAATCATATTTCGAGTTTTTTTAGGTATATTGAAGTCATCGTTATACATCGTACAGAAAGAAAAAGTGCAGTAGACTCCAAACTATTCTGCTTAAAGTGGCGGCCGGATAAACCAGATGCTATAATGCCGGAAAACTATAGTTCTATAAGTGCTCTCTTTCGTATTGCTTAATTGAATATAAAAATGAAATTTATGCAGTAATTTTATCCTGCATAGCTCTATTTATTACGATACAAAATTGCACGGCGAGAAGTGTTTTATCCTCTATCTGTAGCTCTCTTATCTCTCTCTTAACTAGCGTTATTCAAAAACTGATGGATTGATATCAAATTAAGCAAGGAATTTCTTCTTGTGGCCGAAATGGCTGCTGGAGATTTTCTTCCAATATTATTTCCAAATGTGGGTATGTACTTCATTATAATTGAGTTATTTGAGATTTCTACCTTAAGCTCTACATAGGCGAAACAAGGTCTCTTTGTGCAACCAAAGATGCCACACTTACTCTACTTAGACATGATGAGATATGCTAGAAGTGGGTTACAACCGAGAATGACGAAGTCAAATGTACAAAAAATTGGGTTAGAGCAACGAAATGGCGATATATCATATACTCAAAGTTAATTTGCAATATTTGCATGGATTCGAAGTCACTAAAAAAATTTATATTGATTCTTCTGAGCTAGGGATTAATTCCCTGCATCTTGAATTTAAGCGCATACACTACATCACTGAATAATGACTCAACCTCAGTGTTTTATTCATGCTATCTATGCCACCATTTTTTTATTATAAGTTTCTGATTTATTTATAGTGTAGCAATATTTTTTTATTCCTAATTTTAGATTGCAAGTGAAGCAATTGAAAACGTCAAAACAGTTCAGGGCCTTACACTTGAAGCAAGATTTTATGAAAGATACGTTAGTAATCTCTTGGAACCTTTCACGTAAGTAATTTGATTAATTTCTTTTGTTTTAGTATTTTAAGAAAGATTTATGTCTCATATGGTGATGCGTTTATGGTGCTGTGCTCTCATGTCGAATATTTCAAGTTAGAGTTGCGATCAATGTTTGCGGATTCTGGGTAGGCCAAAAGAATCTTCATCATCATAGGATTGCAGTGATATAGTGCCAAATGTCCCTTGAGTATTAATTTGGCATTAAGTATATCTTTGGTACTTTGGGCAAATTAAACTTCTGGTGCAATTTCAGCATCAAAGTCGGTAGATACTTCAGATTCCCAAGTAATGTCATCAACAATTCCGTGTGATTATATAACAGGTTGAGGATACCACAAATATTTTTTCAACCTTTTGTATTTGGGGAAAATAACATTTCTGGAGAAATTTCATCATCAACATCAGGTGCTCTGGTGGTCACACCACACAGTAATCGGGATTTCTCATCTAGCAATCCCAACCCTTCTTGGTACTTGGGATCTCGATACTTGAGATATCAACAATTATCATCCTCAATGTTGCTTGTTATATATCCTGTTAAATATTCTTTGAATACCTATTTGGCCTTTGGTATTTTGTAAAAATTAATTTTAGTTCATTTACAAAATTTTGTGCGACTCGCTGCGATGTGCATGCCGCACAGGTTTGTTATTGCTCATTTAGTTTGTGAAAGATTAAAAATTTGAAATATTAATTTCATATTATTTCTATTTTTATGAAAATTGAACTTTTTTCTGCCTATAAGAATGTTTTTAACAATTATCATATTACATGTGCATAAATTAATTTTAATTCATATCCTTATTCATTGCTTAAAATGTATTAAACCATGTATAGGATTTCAAATAAATACGTTGATATACAATTTTGATAATTTTTTTCTAGGGAAAATAAGAAAAAATACCGATTTTATGCAGTTGCTTATGGTTTTTCTCAAGCTATCATGTTTTTCATATACGCAGCAGCTTTTCGATTGGGGGCATATTTAATCTCTCAGAATGAAATGGAAGCAGTGAATGTTTACAGGTAAAGAACCTTCTTGTTATACAAATATTATTTTAAGGATTTTATAAATTATGAATTTAATTTCCAAAGCAGTTGTTTAAGTGTTTTCTTAGTCGCCATTCTTAAACAGAGCTTAAGTGTGATGCGAAAAAATTCATGCCTGTACACTCTGATTCTTGCTCCTTGTTAAAATTACAACCTTATTAGATATTTTTTTCTAAATAATATACAAGTATATACAGGATGTATATCTGTACTTTTAAAGAGTCATACAGTGTGTACAAAACAATTTTCACGCCTCTGTCGTTTCTTTTTCTTCCAAAATATTCGCATGCTCTAAATTTATAAAGGTAATATTATTAAAAATATAACTTGGTTAATAAGTGTTTTTATATTCAAATTAAGCATGCTAATGGACAAGAATTTTGTGTTTTTAGGTTGAAACTACCTTCTCAGAATATTTTGCTCACAATCTTCGCTTCAAATTTATCTTGTACATGCCACAATTGTATTTAAAGCTGTTAGTCTCTGTCTTTGCACCAAAACTGTAGATTTTCATCGGATTTTGGACGAAATCCATATTTGAGAAATCAGTCTGTGTGCATGTGAACATTTTAATTCAAAAACACAATGACCTAAATGGAAGAAATTTCGCATTTGATTTTATCACCAGAATTGCAGTTCTGTATCAAATTCCGGATAACTCAATGAATTGATTTGGATTTAGTTTGTGACTGGTTTGCATGCTCAAGCGTAAACTCAAAAGCTCAACAGACTAGACTTATGAAATTTTTTATACGGTCTTAAAACTAAAATTGTAGAACTCCCATTTATTACCATTTATTCATATGCTTTCTTCCTCGATTAAATAACGTTTTCTTTATGCTATCGTGGCACAGCTATTTTTCTGTCATTGATTAAAAACCTTCACTTTTGTGTTTCTTGAGCAATTTTCTTTTTCCATTTGACCAAAACTATGCTTACGAGAAATTATTCCTCATAGCAAAAACAATCCCTTTTGTATGTAAACATGAAAGCTAGATTTAAATTCAATTACTCTGATGTGATGGTGTAAGGTTCTCATTGAATCAATTGAAAACCGTAAATTTGAGTCCTTAGCCCAAGAAAAGCTTTGAACTTCTCTTGGAAAAACGAGTGCTGTTTAGTCTGAATTTCACTTTGAATCACTTTTAAATCTATGATTTTGAGATTAATTCTAGCTGCTTAACATCTTATGCCTTATGAATTAACCACTTCCAGGGTCTTCTTCGCTATGGCGTTTAGTTCCCAAACTGTTGGACAATGGATTTCATTTTTACCCGACTACTCTAAAGCAAAATTATCTGCTGGAATTATTTTTCACCTTATCAATTTGGCTCCTAACATAGACAGTAAATCTAAAGGAGGAATATGTCCAGTAAGTAAGTTTCCATAAAGATTAAAGAAATGCATATATTTACTTTTATTATTTTGCATCAATATTTTCTTAATACATTGCATTCAAATTTTGTTACTATTATTTCAAATAAGGATCAGTGTAGAAGATCCTTTTAATTTAATTAGATGGAAATTAATGTTTAGTCTATTTTTGACTTTAGTAACGTAAAAATAAATATCTGATCCAAGATTTTTTGTATAACCATTAGTATAAATTGCGTTGATAAACGACATATAAAATGCGGTATATAAAAATTACCATGTTCCTGATGAAAAGTGTTGAGAAATTTTATTCTGTTTGATGTTATACTTTTCTCACTAATCACCAATATCATTTTCGTACTGCTAAATTATACTCCCTGAATATTTAAAACACAAAACTAACTTTCAATACTGTACGACAAAAAAAGGCAAGAGTCTATGCACACAACTACAAATGAGAGTATTCACGAAGCTTTATTTCCATGTATCATTAAAAAAATTTTGACTTGAAGAAAGGACAAATATAGTTATTTAAATTATATGTGTAATAACTATTTATTATTTTCTAATGATAAATTATTTAAGAATTATTAATAATTTTAAATTAATAATTTAAATTATTCAATAATTTCTTATTTTCTAATTTTTAATTACATAATTCACCAAAATTAATTCCACACCAACAAAAATGTGGATCTTTTGTAAATATCAAATTGGTAAATGTGACAATATATCAAGTTCACTACTTAAAAATGTTTAGAATGTAATGTACACTTTCTTACACAATTTTGTCAGCTAAAAACTAATCATTCCGAAAATATAATCATTTACTTTATTTTTTATTTCAGGAAGTGAAGGGAAAAATAGATTTCATTGATGTAAAATTTCGTTACCCAAGTCGTAGAAGCGTGCAAGTTCTTCAAGGGCTCAGTCTCTCGGTAAATCCCGGCCAGACAGTAGCTCTAGTGGGAGCTAGTGGTTGCGGTAAAAGTACAGTGATCGCTCTTCTGGAAAGATTTTATGATCCAGATTATGGACAAATTGTAAGTTTAATTTATTATGCCTGACGCAGAAGATCTGATATTCCAAAATCTAAATTGGGTATTGATAACACAAGCCATTTCTGATTAAAAATAAGGCCACCTTCTCGGTGAAAAATAAGCTTGTAATGTTTTGGACAAATTAATTCTACAAATTTGTATTTTCTACGCTCAGTTTAGTTACCTTAACGTCCCGTTCTGAAACAACACTAAGGCATTTTTCTTGTGACGGACCTCGTTATTTTTAACCGCGGTCAGATGACGAGGACGACACCTGAGCGGATCTTCAATGGAATCGAGTTTCGAACCAGGAACATATCGGCACCTTCCTATGTTCAGAATCTTTTGATCATTTACATTTATCATGTATATATTTAAAATAATTTGGTAAAAAAACCTTCACCAAGTCCGTCAGCCTCAACCACTCGACCGATTTTGACAATTTGTTTTTCATTTGAAAGGTTATAACGTCTGAATATGTTATCAAGTGTCGCCTGCCCCCTACCCCCATTTTTGAACGAAATCAAAAGACTTTTTCCCACTGTACATTCTCTATGGGGAAATTACCTTCGGACAGTTCGCCAGCAACAACCACCCGACGGATTTCGATGATTTTTATTTCATATGAAAGATTATGACGTCTAGATATGCCATCAAAGGTCGTCTGCCCCCAGCAACCCCTTTTTTGAACGAAATGAAAAAAACATATAGAGAATGCATGATGGAGAAATGTTTTTCTATTTCGTTCAAAAATGGAAGGTGGTGGAGGACAGGCGACCCTTTATGACATATATAGATGTCATAAACTTTCATATAAAATAAAAATTGTCAAAATCGGTTAGGTGGTTGGTTTCCTGGAAAATTTCTACAATGTTTACTCATAGACAATGAACAAAGGAGAAGCGTGTTTTCGATTTCGTTCGAAAATGAAGGATGGTGTGGGGCAAGCGACTCTTGATAACATATCTAGATGTCATAATCTTTCATATAAAATAAAGATTATCGAAATCTGTCGAGTGGCTGGGGTTGACGAACTATCTGAAGGTTTTACCATATTATTTTAAATCTATAGATCCCAACAGTTCCATCACAATGGCGTGTTAAAAATATTGTAAATTACCTATTGTAGGTGATGGAAACTGTTTATTTAGGGCTATATCTATCTGTATTTATGGATCTGAAGACTTTCATGCCGAAATTCGTGAAAAAGTTACACAAAACATTACAACTAGATGAAGTTTATTGAAAGATTTTACAATTTTAAAGGAATCTGATGTCTACAAAGAATATGAAATCTACTATGGTTTTATGGTCTGTTCCACTGATCTTCATGCTGAAGTGAAAAAAGTAATGGCTGATAGCCTCGAAGCAGCGAGGTGGTGCTGAGCAAAGAGGGTGCTTTCCGCTAACCCACCCGGAGGGCGGTAAGAGTGGCTAGTAGAATTTATTTACTGGAAATAATTCATCGGACTTAACATCATAAAAATGCAGTCACGTTAGTGCTGTTTAAAGATTCAAAGTACATTTTTAATGCTGTAAAGCATGTTTGAATAAAATCGCGTTCTCGAGGATGGAATGACCATTCAAAATGATGTTTCTAAATTTCTGAACTATTAATCTGCAATTTTGACAACAATTTTATTCTATGGGGACGGGTTTTTTAATAAGAGTTACGCTCCACAAAAATTTCAGCAAAATTCGTTGGTAACTTTTATCACTTTTAAAAAGAAATAAAATGTATTAAAATATTCTAAACTTCAAAATGCTTCTTTCACATTAAAATATAACAAAAAACTTCCAGATTTTTTAAAATAGACATTTCAATTCCATACTATACATCACATTTTAACACCCTTGAAATTACAATTTTTGCTTCAAATCGAGAAGGAAGTCAAGTTAAATAAAAATGTAAAATGGTTTCATTATACTTATGATGTTATAGTTTAAAAAAAGGAGTCCAATTATTTATTGAACTTATTCTTGAATGCTTTCATATTAATTGTTTTCATCTACTATTTTATAGTTAATGGATGGTTTTGATATAAAAGCTATGAATTTGAAGCATCTTAGAAGTCAGATGGCTCTTGTTAGCCAAGAACCGGTATTATTCAATTGCAGTATAAAGGAGAATATAACCTATGGAATTGAAGACAAAATATCGAATTTAGATATTGAAGTTGTAGCTAGGATTGCTAATATACATGATTTTATCAAAAAATTGCCACAGGTCAGTATTTGCTATTTAATGATGATTTCTGAAAAGAATTAATAAAAATTCTACTTGAATAATTAATAATTGTTGTAACTAATATTTATGTTTAATCTGTGTCACTTCTTGATTTTTAAAGGGATATGACACAGTTGTTGGAGAAAGGGGAACTCAACTTTCTGGCGGCCAGAAACAGCGTATAGCCATTGCTCGAGCTCTAATAAGACGACCCAAAATACTCTTGTTAGATGAAGCTACTTCTGCTCTTGATACAGAGAGTGAAAAAGTATGCACTACTTTTCCTTGAAGATTGTGATTTAGACAGTGCATTAAATTTGAAAGTTGTTTAGTTTAAGTTTTATGTCTTGTGAAAAAGCTGTTAAATGTTGCTTATCTACTTAACTCTAAGTTACCGGTAATGTATGAAAGCCGGAATGCCGAAAACTAGCTGAAAATGTATGAAACGATTAACATTTCACACATTTCCTAGGCGTTATATAGGATGCCAAATAACAAACCGGCAAAGTATGAAGTACATCGCCGATCCGATTTCATAAATAATCAAATTAAGTGCAATTTAAAATAAAATTATTTCTTTTCTTGATGTAAGAAGTAGGTTTATATATCATTTTGTTTTCTTTAATAAAAAAGGCATACATTTTGTTCAGCACAATTTTAATTTTTCTTTTGTATTTTGAATAAAAGTTTTTAATGGAACTCTTTCATTATTTATTCAAAATAACATTTGTAATTTTGAGGAATGCACGTCTTTTAAATAATAAGCTTATCATGACCTTTTTTCATACTTTGTCCAACTAGCATTTGGCGTTATTTAGAATGCCTAGTTATTATATACAATGCCTAGGGAGAGTATATAATAATTCTCAAATTTCATGCTTTGCCTAAAAATGTCCGGCATTCTATAAAATGTCTAGATATTCTATAGAATGCCGGTGTTTCATACATTGCCGGTAACATGTATATGGAATCGGTTTTTGAGATATACTTGTTCATTTATAAAACGGCCTTGGCACCCTTGTTTAAAATATAACCTCACAGTTAGAAACACTTGGGTTTTCATATCAATTTTTATAATTAGTGAAATAAATTACCTACCGATTTCAGGCAATCTTTATTTATATACCCATAACTACTAATCAATGTTCTTCATAATAGAGGAGGTGAAAAAAGTTTTCATCTACAAAGAACTGATCTATTTGCAGCAAAATAGTTTCTTCTGTTGCAATTTGAGAATATATTACAGATTTTAATATTTTCTTAATTGGTTTAAAATAATTTTTTTCTTTTAGGCCGGTCTCCGTTGGTTGGGGATCTCCTTCGAGGCAATTCTTGAGATTGTCACAAGAAAGTGGTCTCCATTGGTTGGGGATCTCCTTCAAGGCAATTGTTGAGATTACCTAAAATCGTCTAAAATAGTTGAATTCTAGGTTCCTTTACTCTCTCAGCTTTAATCATCGAAAAATGGAGCTGTTTCAATTTAAAATTTGATGTGTCAAGATCACTTTATTAAATATGCCTAATAGTATCGGGCAGGCTTAGACTTTGCAATTTTTTAGCCGTACATTTATTTATTGAAACAAAATAAAATATAATTCTTTACTTCACTTAAAGCATTTTTCTAATTCACCCTGTATATAAATATGCATTCAGTTTTTAAATAAACGCATATTTTGCTTTGAAATTAACTTTAGTGTTCCTGTGATTTCATTTCTGTATTCGTTCTATTGTTTCTTTACAGGCAGTTCAAGACGCTCTTGATCAAGCCAGACAAGGAAGAACGTGTATAGTTATTGCTCATAGACTGTCAACCATACAAAATGCAGATTGCATTGCTGTGATTGACGGTGGAAAAATTGTTGAGAAAGGGACCCATCAAGAGCTTGTGAACAATAAAGGAATTTATTATAATCTTATTAAAAGACAGTACAAATGATTGATAGA
>BGPR01006543.1:56020-79400 GCA_013235015.1 Araneus ventricosus
TGTATGTGCCGTGATGTGCTTCGCTTAATAAATTTCATTATCTCTCAAAAGGCAGTGCTCTGGTTCCCACTCTGTGGTCAAAAATGGATTAAATAATATGCCTTTTATTTAGATGACTTGAATCTGCTATGCAGATGCACTTCGCATTCTACCGAGAAATGAGGTAAGTGAAATTGTTTCACTTACACTTTTTAATTAGAATATAATTAATTTTCCAACAAAAGGATGAAATGGAATTTGAGCTGCAAAAAATACGCCTTGGAGCAGAAGGTAGGTCTTTAAATTCAAATTCCGTCGCCAATCAAAATGTAAACAGCACGCAAATTAAGCCAAGGTTAGAAATTCATCATTTGATGCAAAAATTCAATTCCGATGAAAACGATATAAGTTTATATTTAATTATGTTTGAACGTCTGGCGAAACAAGCTGAAATATTGGAAAAACACTTGAGTAACTCATTTGCTTGGCTTATTGCCATATGACGTTGCGCAGTTAATCGCCAGAGAACCAGATGAGATTGCAAACGATTATGGCGAAGTTAAAAATATATTGTTGAAACGGTATAAGTTAACGCCAGAAAAATTTCGCCAAAAGTTTTTTATGCATAATAAGAATTTAGGAAGCACCTGGAAAAACTTTGCCTATGAATTAAGAAGTTTTTTTAATGAATGGGTGAATGGAGTTGAAGCGGATAGGTTTGAAAAGTCGTGCGATCTTATTATAACAGATCAGATAAAACGTCTTCAGTGTCTCAAGAAGTAAAAGATCATTTTATAGATGACTGGTCTAAGCTGAATTCGCCAGATGATTTAGTTGAAAAACTGGACGATTATGATACTTTGAGGTCAACTTTCAGGAGTAAACAACCGCGTAAGGAAAGGCATTACGACAAGCAGGACTCCTTAAAAGATGATTCAGCTTTTACAACCAAAGAAAAAAAAAGGTTGTACGGTATTACACATAACGAGAGGGGTGAACCAAAATGCTTCCACTGTTCTAATTTCGGGCACATTGAAAGGAACTGTTCAATACCAAAATCAGTTTTAATATGCAGAGAAGGTAATGAAACAGGCCTTAAAATTATAAACTGTGTCGCCAAGGAAACGAATCATGCAAGTGAAGAAAGCTTATCCGTAGACTAATTGGCGATAATTCAGACGAGAGTAATTCATTTTTGAAGAAAGCGAAAATTAATAATTGTGATAACGTGCAAGCTTTAATTGATACAGGAAGTTCGTGTTGTCTCTTAAAGATTTCAGTTGCTCAGAAATTTAAACTGAAATTTGAACGTGCTGTCAATAAAATATACGGTTTTGGAAATCAAAAGATACCTGCATTAACATCTATTGGAAGAATTAAAGCCGATATTGAAGTTGATAATGTAAAAGCCGAAAACATAAGCATATACGTTGTTCCTGACAATGCGCAGTCAGTTGATCTTATCATCGGACGGACATGGCTTGATCTTCCTCATATTGCGTATACAAAAATCGGAGAAAGAGTCCACATTGGATACCGGGAAGATGAACTGTTTAGAAACTTTCCGATTGATGAAAAAGTAAATCCAGTCTTCCTTGAACGTCTTGAAACAGCTCAGTCAGAGAGTAAAAGTTTGCAGATTAAAGACAATTCCCAGCAGAAGATGATGGGCAATTTAGCGGATGATCTTAAAATGGTAAATAATGAACTACGACTTCTACAAGGAGATATCAAGAATTTTAAGGAAGAGCGACAATCGTTGCTTCTTCAAATCCAGAAAAAGACTAAGAATGTCGACAACTTGAAAAGCATCAACAATTCTTTAGTAAAACCGAATTCATATTACGACAAAAACAAGTCAGGTAAAGTATCGATTCGTAAAGGAGACATCGTGGCAGTTAGAAGCAAACCTAACACGACAGGTGAATCAACAAAGACGCAACCACGATACCGAGGACCCATGGTTGTCACAAAAGTACGCCCTAGTGACACATATAGAATCCCACAACTAGAACCTAGAAAAGGCCGTCCTTATGCTACAATAGTTCATGTCAGTCAGTTAAAGGCCTGGAGAAGCTGGAATGAAGATGATGATGACTCTATTTCGAATTCTCATAATGAACCTGAGATGCAAAGATCCAAACGAACTGTGCGAAAACCACTACGTTATGGAGATTTTATGCCGGACAGATAGAACTTTTGTAATTTTTTTTATTTCACTTTATTTTATGTTTTGTGAATGTATATTTGTTTTGATTTTGTAATGATATTGTTGAATGTAAACAAAATGTGGTTCAGTTGATGTCAATTGAAAAGTCAGGATGGTCGAATGTAAGCGTATTTAATATTATGCCTGACAAAAGCATGACTGCAACATAATTATTGTATATGTGTGTATAACAGTGTATGAGATCAGGTAAGTGGCAACAGTAAGATGTTGCGCTACTTTGAATTTCATTTTTAGAAATAGTCGAGAGAGAGAGAGAGACGAGACGAGTACGAGTACGGTACGTTTTGAACGAAGTTACGTTGTACGCAGTTACGAAGTGTAATGGTTGTGCTTAATAAATGTTTGTTTAGTCTTAAAATAAGTCTTATGAATGTCAATCGAGAAGCCAACAATATGAAATATAAAAGTTTGTTTTTTTATTTTATTGTTTTTCTATTATGTTTGCCTGTTATATATATATATATATATATATAAAAGAGGCAAAACATAATAGAAAAACAATAAAATAAAATAACAAACATTCACATCAAATTCGAAAGGATATGAGAAAACGAATTGAAAGTATATCCGAGTAAATATAAAAATGCGAATAGTAACAGATGGAAAAATATATATAAATATATCACATACACAATCTTCAGTTCGTTTTATACTCTTTCATTTTAAAATTTATAATATATATATATAAAAGATCCCCTGAAGAAACGTTATTGTGTTTTAATTGCGTTTTTCATTTTACTTTTTATACTCTTTCATTTTATGATTTATACTCTCTCTTCTATATATATATAAGGTTCCAAGTTCGAAAGCCAATTCCAACAAAGATCCACCGTGTATGTGGGTCTGATGCTCATTTAGTGTGATGTCGAAGATCACCTGCTCCCACCTGCTGGTGTGGTGCGAAAGCTTGGACAGGGGAGTGTATAAGACGAGGTTCAAACTAGTCTTCTAGTTGCTCCAAAATGGGACTTTACTGCATATAAACTTAACGAAACTAAGCCCGCTTTCATGATTTAGCAGTGCTTTGCTAAGCTAACCTTGTTCTTTTCACTTATTTTATCCTTTGATCTTTACAAAATTACTTTTATTCAATACCCAGAAACCTTACATTTATTCTAAAACTTAAAAAATGTTTCCAACATTAAATCAAGTATGTCTAGACAACTTCTTTAGACGTCTAACTACACTTCAGTCCCTGACTGTAGTCGTCTGTAGCAATCTTTCACAGCACAAACTAATTACAGGAACTGCAAGGTAGGGAGCTGAAAAATGGAAGAATTAGACTTTCTTCGTCGTTGTCACAAGAAAGAAAATTATAAATCTTCGAAGAGGCAGTTTAATCACGCATCATTGTATGCAATAACATAAGAGAAACGCCAGCATATTTTATCCTGCTTCTTCAATTATACTAGATGAGATGCAATTTTTGCTTTTCCATATTTCAATTCTGGAAACCTTACATTTATAATGTACTTATGCAAACTCCTTCATGAATCTAATGTAATAAAGCAACACTCTACATCTTAATTATTAGAACATTCAAAAATATGTCTGCGTTTTTAAAATTTTGCTCTGTTAAAAATTTGTCAATGTTTTCAGCGCAACCTGCTCCGATCAAACGCTGTTCGATGCTTGATTTAAATAAAACAATTGATATTCATAATATTATAATTTACGATTCATTCACTATTTATCACAAGTGGGATCCGGTTTAACTGTCATAGGTTGCGACTTGGCATTGTTTCGGAATATTTCATATTTCACTATCTTATGCCCATCATGAAACAACATTAAAATTTGGATTAAACTCAAAATCCACCATTTTGTGGTTTATACAATCTTATTTAATCTTTGGTTGTATTTTATGTGATTATGGGTGGCCATCGATGTTTTTACTTTCTAGTATTTGAAAAGTGTTCCTTTTTTCCAAAAATCCATTTCAAAGATCACATTGGATATCAGCATGGAACTGAAAAGGTACATTATCTTCATGCGTTTGAGAACGCAATAACTCAAAAATCCATTAAGTCCGAAGGATGAAATTTTGCATGTGATCCTTACATAAAAATTTTATATCCGTATGAAATTTCAGAACAAATCTGTCAGTGGAAAAAAGATATACTCGATTTTCTACATGGTATCAAAGAGCTACTCAAAAATGAATCATATATACAAAGATTTTTTTGAAAATGTGCCTTGCCATTTACAATGAATAAAAATATTGTACATGCTAATGCAAAAGTACGTTACTACTTACATCAAAAAGTATTGCAACAGTTATTTCAGGAGTAGTAAGAGAAGGAATTCAGTAGAAGATGACAAATTTTACTCTTATTTACGACATTTAAAAGCATGGACGATATAAAAAATGGAGAGAAGAATTTTAACTGACTAACTGGATCTAAAGATTTTTGACATGAATTCGAGCGAGCTTACTCGTGAATTAAACCAATACCACCTCCGGTATTGAAAATTTCTCTTTTGAAAAATATAAAAGATCGGAGGACATTATGTAACAGGTATAAAACATATTTATTTGTGTGTAAGTTTTTGTATCTACAATATAAAATAAGTTTTAAGACTGTTAAAGGAATCGGGAAACAAAAAACTCGGTAATCAAATTACTTAATTAATAATTAAATTAGTCACCTAATTTAATGCTTAATTACTTAGCTAATTACCGAATCTTATAAGAAATTAATTTTACTTATTACTTAAGTTAATAAATACAGGGTATACACAAATTATGTGACAAATTTCAAAAAAAGCTAAAAATGTTGGTACTACAGTTTTTTAAAAAATAAGAGCGCATTTCAAAACGTTTTTTTTTTCAAATAGGTAACGCGGCTTTACGCTGCTCTAAATTTGTTACAGCGCGAAAATTCCGAACGCAATGGCTATCTATCAGCAGAAGCCGATGCGCGTTTTCTGGTTTCTTTTTTCAGTTTTTCTGGAATATCACGAAAAATCTTCAGTTTTCACACTACATGTGAATTAGCAAATTAAAGAACTTAAAATTACATGCTTTTATTTTTCTTCCAGTTTTAATATTTTCTCAGATAATGGCTCTAAACAGATTTTTGATTTCCGGTAATTTACGACCCCCTAGACAACCGAAATGGTATGTTACATATCTGAAAAATACTTTTTGAGAATCGTTCTCATTAAAAAGAAAATTCGTAGTTCCAACATTTTTAGATTTTTCTTTATTAATTTTTGAAATGTGTCACTTCATTTGTGTACACCCTGTACTAAATGTCTTAACAGTGCATAAAAGCAGGGTTTCTGATCCGGTTGGTTTTATCGCAGAAAATCGTCAATATTATTAAATCGAAATACAACAGCAACAACCTTGAAACTAAAAGATAAGTACTTTTGGATCATTTTAAAGTATTTTGATAGAAATCAATCTATAACGTTTGGGTGCATAACAGACATGCGTGTTTTATAAGTGCCATCGAGTTTACGAGAAGTGCATGAGAGATGATCCTGATATTTTTTAAAGACGTAAGTATAATATTTTATTACACACTCATCAAAATGGATATTTAGTTTTTTAAAGTGAGTGGCTATAAAGAAGAAACGAAGTTTTCAAGAAGAGTAGCTTCCCTTCGAAATAAATTGAAAAAAATTTTCCGAGATCAGTGATGCAGAAACACAAAAGATTTATATTTTTCAAATCCAACAATATAATTGTTTAAAATATAAAAATATAGAAAAAGAGATCAGCAAGTTCGTCCCATATGACCATTGTTTAGCTAATGAGATTTTTATTCTGAACATTCTGAACAGAAATGGGAAGGTTAAAAGGGATCTGTGAAGAAAATGCTAACATTATCAAAGAAGACCCTTCCTCATCTTAAATATTCATTATGTATCCGAATATTTTGTACTTTAGTAGATGAATTATAAATTCAAATCAATATTAACCACAAAAATATCCAAAATTAACACAATTCAAACATATTGCTTTATAAGTGTTCACATTGATTCGCTTATAAAATAAAATGCAATCGAAAAAATTTTTTATCTACCATTCTGTTTCACCTATTCCAAAGTCTAACGCTTTGAGATTGGCTTGCACACAAAGCTAATTCGTTGATAATATATATATATATATATATATTTTGTAAATTTATATATATTTTTATATATTTTTTTTGTCACTTCCTGATGCACTAGATTTTTGAAATTTTGTACACTCATGTATTCTTAGTTACAGTGTACTATTTTAATATTTTTAGAACTTAATTACCTGGTAATTGAATAATTCGTTTCCATTTTTAATCCATACTAGGATCGCCACGAAGTAGTGAGCTTGAAAAAAAAATTGATGGCAGGATTCCATAATATTCATAATAATAAATTATAAATTAAAGAATAAAAAGAAATAAGAAACTAAAAAGTAAAGAAAAAAATCTACACTTTTAAGAATGTACTAATTTTAGCAAATTATTTAAAGTGTGTTTCAAAAAACTGCTTTTCTTAAATTTTTCTTTCCTTTTAATTTGTTATTTGGTATTCGCACTCCTCTTTAAGGTATGTGACTACCCTAAATTCCTCGTGGTGAAAAGTTTCGAAATTTGTTTTATTTGTTCAATTAATATCCATCGTTACTCGGAATAAAAATATTTTCAAGTCTAAGTATTTATAACACTTGAAATTTAATTAAACAGTTTTTCGCAGCCGCGTCTTTCTTTGATTTTCGTTCATCTACTCCCGTATTATTCGACTTTCTCTCTGCCAGCAGTAAAAACTCCTCTTATTTTTGACTTTAGTAGTTTGATTCACCTGGCCACGAATATAGCTGTCCTTGGTACTCATTTTTCCTTCCACATCATTGATTGTTACGGCGACTACAGAAGCTCTTTCATATCTTGGTTTTTATTGCCATCATCCGGAGTACAATTCTCTTCTTTTTAGTGTTTGTGTGTATGATCAGAAAAACACCTACACACTCAATTAGGATCACTTAAAAATTTGTGAAGTTAAATAAACATCGAAAAGAGAGAGTAATTAACGTCACTCGATTACCTTGCAAACATACTGAAATATGTAAGTTAATATTTATTCTGCATAAAACATAGAAATAGTATCTCTAGTAGCTCTATGGCATAAAACAGTTTTTCAATTTCCTCATCAGTCTCGTTTTTCGTCTCTCAACTCTTCAAATTAAATGCGATTCACGTTTTTTTTTGTTATTATTTTTCTGCTTGAGCTTGCTTGTACCACGACTGCCTTTAATGCATTGTGGTTAGATTTGCAAAATTAAATGTTTTTCTCTTTCTTTTGTGCATTTATAAATTAAGAAATCTTAAGAAAAATCACTAACTGGTTAGGTGTTTTCTACAAACTAAATAAAACAATTTTTCGCAACCGCGTGTTCGTTGTTTGGAAGGAATAGGAATCAATGAACTTGCACTTACTCACTCATTAAGGTAATTAAAAAAATTATGAAAATTATAAATAGCATCGCACCATAGTAATCAAACTAACGTCATTGGATTACTGCAAGTGCATAGTAAAAGCTATGTATGCTCAGACATAAAACCGGAAGTAAAAAGTTTACTTTAGAGTTAAATGTCCGAAGAAAAAAAGTTTCTTATCATAAGTTCAACAGTGGTAAAATCACGTGAATAAAGGATTTCATGAAACAAAAAATTTATTTGATTTTAATTTTATAACAAAAAAATAATGTAAGAAATTGTGTTTAAAATGAATTTTGACATATTAATTTAAATTAGAGAAAACATTTTACCGCAATAGAAATAGTATCATTAAAAGATAATTTTCTGATCTTTAAGTTGGTGAAAAATAATTGTAGTGTCATAAATATTTCAGAAATTATTGGCAAAAAACTTTTTAAATATGATGCTTAACAGCGGCTAATTTCGTTATTTAAAGGGACATACGCCCGTTAAACCTCCGAAGAATGGGAAAAAAACCTGTCGAATTCGATACATTATATCTCTAAAACAAAACATTTCAAAAACTGTTTTTTTCCTAGAAAAATATTTGTTCTTTCTGTTATCGTACACACATTTTCAAATCTTAATATAGATATGTATTTATTTGAGAGTGTAATAAATATAGGTATAATTTTTGGAGGAAAAAAATGAGATAGTCACCTTGTGCCCATGATTACGGATAAAGTATTGAACTAAACACAATAGTTTGGATATCTAAGTAATCTAAATAGTCGGTTTAATTTATGTGACTACACTAAATTCCTCGTTTTGCCAAAAATTTTCGAAATTTGTTTTATTTATTCATTTTATAGGCCATATATTTAGGTATCTAAAAATGCTTTATTTTTGTTTCTACTATAATTACAAGTAGAGTTATAGCATAAATAACAAACCGGAAGTGACAATTCTGATACCGGAAGTGGCAATTTAAAGAGCTTTAAAAATACAAATATTAGTTTGAACAACTATTTTTTAATTCTCAAGCAATATATTGTCTAAAAATATAGATTTAAGCTTCTATTTCTTATTTTTATTGTTTTATTGTTTTATGGCGACGCTTTTTTTTAAAAAATGCAACGCAACAATAAAATTTATTTTTTGGCGCTCAAATTGCAGTTTTATTATTTAATTCCATTTATTTTGAACTGTTACCTGTTCTCAGGTGTTTTGAAATGTAAATTTATTCATAGATGCTTAAAAATTACATGGAAATTGACAAAAAAGCTAATTCACTATCTACTACACAAAAATATTCAGAAAAATCTAAAGAGCTAAAAGAACACAAAAGTCGTTTAAAATCAAGTAAAAGAGGGTTTGACTTGTAAATATAGCGAATTTTAAGATTCTAAGGTGTGTGCAAAAATTTTTGTACTCTATGAAAATCTTTAAAAGCGTTTTCTGAGAAATTGTATTTTGCGATATTTTTCTTCGCGGCAAACATCATTTTGGAAAAGGTTTTTAAGATATTAAAATGAAATTTGTCCAAAATGTGTCATTTGTTTCTAGCTATGTTTTGAACCAAAATCTAATCTCTCTGCCTATATTTATTTATTTTAATGACTTTTTAGTGAGAAAAATCGATGATTTTTTTTAAAAAAAAATTCGAGTTTGTTCACAAAGTTTGGAATATCTCCAAACCCTTTCGAGGTATTAAAAATATTTTAGTTCATAACACAGATAAGCATGTTAGCTATACACTGTGAAAATATTGATTAAATATATTCAATAGAACTTATTATAGGAGGTTTGGCGTAAGTGCAAATTTTCACTAAAATTTTGCTAAAAATTACCTATATTTTGAAAGTCAATGAAATTTCCAATGAAATTGCATTGGAATTCATAGTTTTATAACTAATTTTAATTAAAAGCATGAATGTTTCATTAAAAATTTGAAAAAACGTGCTCCGAAGGTAGTCGCCTTAAGAAACTGAATCTCAATTTATTAACATTTAAATTTAATTTCTATTTTATATACCAATTTAAAATAAAAATTGTTAAAATTTCATCATTTCTACCCCCCAAAAAACTTTTTTGGTGAAAATATGTACAAAACTGTGGTTCAGTTTGTAGAACATAGCACAATACATATTCAGTACAAATTTTATGTAAAAATATTCAATAGTTCGTGAGAAATCGTGCGTGCAATATAAAAAAAAACTTATTTTGGAGATACAGCGCTTAAAAGATATGGCCATTTTTAATGTTTACGTTGAACAGCTGACACATTTTCCTTCATAACTTTCATAATTATAGGAATTTTTTTAACGCGGGCTATTTTAAAGTGTTCAGAAAAGACAGGGGAATAAAATATATTCTTTTCATAAAATCAAAATTTTCCAGGTTTAACAGTCGTATGTTCCCTTAATTAAATATCTTGAAAATTAATTAATTCTGAAAGTTGAAAATAGTACAGTTGACCTAGAAGTGTACCCTAGAATATCGCGTGCAAATTTTATGTCCTTAACTTTCACCGTTTAGGAGGAATTCTTGTGAATGATAGACAGACAGAAGCACGCATTTTCGGTTTTATATTATAGACTAGCTGAACCCGGCAATTGCAATTTGCTAGATTTGAGAAAATATATAAATTAAATGAACACAATTGAAAGTTTGATATCATCAATTGTTGTATATAGATACAGTAATGAAGTAAAGATGAATATATATATATATATATATATATAATTATATATATATATATATATATATATATATATATATATATATAATATATATATATATATATTATAATATATATACTATATATATATAAATAAATAAGATACTGTTCGTACTTGTGTTTTGATGTGTGTGTATCGATTTACTTGATCATTTGAATTTCCAATGAAATATATTTTCAAAAATTTGTGGTGAGCATCCGTAAATGGTAACAAAGAGCCTACTGTACGATATATTTGTCTTTGAATCTTGGCATATAATTCTCAGTTATTATATTCGTTGCACCAAACGAAGCCATTTGAAAAAATGTGTTATAATATTTCACATGTTATTCAAAAAATTGCTTCGATTGTGCTGTAGTACCAGCGGCCAATGAGAACAATGGCTCATGTGGCAATCAATGGTGGCAATTTAACTTTACCATTCAAACAACACATCACAGGTTCTTCATTATTTAATTTTAATGCCTTGAAATTTGTGCAAACTTTATTCATAGTTTCAACAACCACAAATGGATGCAAGCTGTATTCAATTTTCGAATTATACTGAAATGCAATACGATCAAGTTTTATCAACTGATTTAATCGATTCATTTGCATGCTTAATTGACTATTGCCACGTTGTTCATTTCGATCACTATATGACAAAGATTGTTTTAATTCTCTACTTCTTACTCGACTTGCTTCATTTCGTGCTTCGTGTTGTTTTGGTGATTCAGTAGCATGTGGCTGTGACATATGTATTCTATTTATTTCATTTCGTTGTGCTGTTTCTTCTTCTGTTTAATTTTGTTTTTCTTCTCTTTTTCTCTAGGCTGCATTTGGATGATGACCAATATTTTGTCGTTTTGGTTGCATTTTTTTATCAACATCAAAATTTCAATGTCATAAGTACTGTCAAGTGGAGCCATCTACATTTAGTTAATAGTACTGTTACTATTTATATCATATTTGCGATGTTTGTCTTTTGAAAGAAAGACACCAGATTTTAGAAAAATATATCTATTTGAACATAGACAATTATAAGACAAACAACACATAGAAATTATAATGCGGTGCGTTTCACTCAGAAGCCAGAATTATTTCAAAAATAACAACCTCAAATAAGCCTAAAATCTCGTCTCTCTTCCTTAGGTCGACTTCGAAAAACAACCCTGTTTACAATAAGCAAACCTGTACCTGTGTTAGGAAGAAGTTGCGCCAAACGTTCCCTCAACCATCGCCAACGGTAGCCAAACAATAAAATATTATTAAGTCTCTAACTTTCTTTCTAATGGTCAGGTTGAGGATTTCAATAGCTTTAAACCTTCCCCGGACAACGCGGATCATTTTGCAAAACCTCGCGCGTAAATTGGTCCAGTAGTTTCTTAGTCTGTAACAGACAAACATACGAACATTGTCCTATATATACAGTCGGACCTCTATTTAACAAATCTCTATTTTACGAATTTCTCTATTTTGCGAACTTTTCCTTCGAACTAAGAACATTTTGAGAATTTCTTCGTAAAATAACCTCCAAATAGCGAAATGCATTCTCTATTTAACGAACTTTTTCTTGTGATCCAATATTTTTTTCTCCCTATTTCTCAAAATATTTCTTAACATTTCAAACTTATTCTTTCTTTTAACACATTTTATGGTGATCAATGACCTTGAAGCTGGAAAGTGTCAAAGCGAAAGTGCTTGAGCATCAAATAAAAAAACTTAATTTTTCATGAGGTGATTAAAGGTTTGAAGAAAAAGGATATTGCTTTAAAATTTGGTATTCCTCTAAACAGCTTATGAACCATAATAATAAATCGTGATAAAATACAAAATTATGATCCATCGAAATCTTGTTCAAAACGTTTAAAAGCATGTGTCTATGAAGATTTGGATGAGGCAGTTTTGAAGTGGACAGTGTGAAAAATAAAAACAAAACAGCAATGAAGACGAAGATGATGAAGATAGAAATGATCATGATGCAGAAATCATCAAACCTTCATATGATGAAATGCTAAAATTCATTAATTTTAATATAAATTTTTTTTAAAATTGAAAATACAGTGTATTTCCGGACAATGTTTTGTTTTATTCTTGTTTTCCTTGCAGATTTCTTTTTGATGGGTAAGATATATAAAACAAATAGATATTAATTTACAAAATAAAGGTGTGATTAATTACTTTTTTGATAATATTTAGTGTTCATGAATTTAAAATCTGCTTTGTGTAGTTTAAAGTATTTTAATAGGTGAATCTCTATTTAACGAATTTTCCATGTAACGAACTTTTTTTTTCGGGATTTAGCGACTTAGTTAAATAGAGGTCCGACTGTGTGTATATATATATATAGAGAGAGAGATTTATTGGCCATACATTTAGGTACCTAAAAATGTTTTTTTTAAAATCTACGGTAATTTCAAGTAAAGTTATAGCATAAATAATAAATCGGAAATGACAATTCTGATACCAGAAGTGACAATTTAAAGAGCCTTAAAAATACAAACAATTAGTTTGAACAACTAATTTTTTAAGTCTCAAGCAATATATTGTCTAAAAGTACAGATTTAAGATTTCTTTCCTTATTTTTATTGTTTTATTGGTTTTGGGGGCTCTTTTTTTAAAAGAAATGCAACATAACAGTAGCTACAACAATAAAAACTATATTTAGGCACTCAGATTGCAGTGTTATAATTTATTTCCTTTTATTTTGAACTCTTACCTGTTCTCAAGTATTTTGAAATATAATTTTATCCATTTATGCTGAAAAATTAAATGGAAATTGACAATAAGTTAATTTAGATATCGAGATGTCAGTCACTACCTACTACACAAAATCATTCTGAAAAAATTCTAAAAATCTAAAAGAATTCATAATTAGTTTAAAATGACGCAAAAGAGGGATTGAATTACAAATATGGCAAGTTTTCGGATTCTAAAATGAGTACAAAATTTTTTATACCGTAGGAAATTCTTTAAATGCGTTTTTTGAGAAACTGTGTTTTTCGATATTTTTCTTCGCGGCAAACATCATTTTATAAAACGTCTAAGGTATTCAAACGAAATTTGTCCAAAATATTTTATTTGTTTCAAGATGTGTTTTGAAGTAAAATCTAACCTCTCTGCCTATACTTATTTATTCTATTGAGTTTTATTTATTGAACGAGTTTGTTGACGAAGTTTGGAATATTTCCAAAACTTTTAGAGGTACTAGAAACCTTTTATTTCATAGTACAGAAAGCAGGTTAACTATGTACTGTGCGAAAATTGATGAAATATATTCAATATAACTTGTTACAGGAGGTTTGACGTAATTTCAAACTTTCACTAAAATTTTGGTAAAAATTGCCTATAATTTAAAAGTCAATAAAACTTTCGATGAAATTACGTTGGAATTCTTAGTTTATAACACACTTTAATTAAAAACATGTATGAGTCATCAAAATTTTAAGAATTTAAAAAAGTTGTCCGAAGGTAGTCATACCTTAAAATGAGCTGGCTGCATCGGCTTTCATAATTAAACAAAACCCTTAAGATTTCACAAGTCTAAGATAAATAACTGTATTCATGTGATGGTAAAAAAGAAAATTAAATAAAACTGACAGTCAAGAGCAATATTAAATCATATGAGAAACGTTTTAAAAATTTCGATACATTCTTTTATTTAATTACTATGTTCTCTATTAGCACAAGATGATCTACAATATTCATACGATTTCTTTGAATTGTGCGGCATTAAGAATATCATGGAGATATCGTAAAATATTTTGTGCTAATAGGGTTATTTTGCAATTCAATGAAAATTTCATATTAATGTAACTCTGCTTATAAAAATATTACAATGACTCGTTTTCAATAAGGTATCTTTCAGGAAATGAAATTCCCTACTTAAGAAAGGTTCCTTTAAGGATTCAAATCAGTTTTTCAAATACTCTTCCTAAAGAAAATTTACACTTTACTCTGCAAGAAATTTTAATTTCGCAATGGAACTCTAAATCTTTGTTATTTTTTTACTGTTATGTAATCGCTCATTTTGCTCTCTTTATATATTTTTGTAAATTTAATACTCTTATGCAAGCAGACAATATACTACATTTTATAACTGATTGCTTCATCGTTAAAATGAGAAGCAGAGCCCTAAAGAAAAATAAAAGAAATAGCAAATCTAATTTGAATTCAAGAATTTTGCAGAATATAAAGTAAATAACAATACAAACAGTATTGAAAATGCAAGCCGAGATTTTATGGATAAACACAAATCGCCGATGCTTTGTTCAAACAAAAGCATTTGCATGAAGTAATCTTTTCTTAGAATTTGGCTGCATGGTAACCCTTGGCAACCGACTCCATTGAAATTCAGGACATAATTAACAACTGCTGGTTTTACTGTAATTGTTAATTCTAGGAAACTGTGTGTCCTCCCACAAGTCCCTTTTAAGAAAGATTGATTACTCGAAGATTTAGAAATCGGAACAGGTGATTTCTGATGATGTCACATTATTGGTATCATTCCCCATTCCACTGATGGACTTTGACAGGAGACACTAGTTAACTAATTCTCTAATTAGTTTAGGATAAGATGTTTAGAGATAATTATCGTGTGATTATATGTTAGTCGCGAGATAGTGAAAAAGGTGAAAGATGTGCGTTGTGTGCCATTATGTGATATTAGAATATTAGAACAGCAATAGACAAAAGAATTAATCCTTTTACAACAATTTTAATCATCATTCTTTTTCCATGATTTTTGATAACGTTTTCTGCTTTACCAATGAATTTATAAAGAAATAAATGTATGTCACTATTTTTAGAAGGACATTCTTTTGTTTTAATAGAACATATTTTTTCATATTCTTGTTCATATATTTTTTTCGAATTCTTGTTTAAGGGTTGTAATCATTTGCTCTTTACTTTGGATCATATTCACATTATCATGGGATGAAAAAATATTCCTCTTAATAATTTTTCTTAAATTTAATTAACATGAAATAATATTTCAACATTAAACAAATAAGATGCATACTAAAAAAATATTACCAATTGTATTATTTACTTTCCACTATTAAGAGGATACTCTCCACTTTGAGTGCATCATTGTGTCTTTAACCTCTTCATGCATCTTTCAAACTGAACATTATTATTTTTATCATATTCACGTGATATCTTATGTAATTAATCACCAGGTGAGTGAATTTAGTATTGTAAAAATTCTGATACAGAAATAAATCTTTTATCAAGTAATTATATTTAAAAAAATTCTAGTCTTGAAATATGAGCGATTTTTGAATTATAGTTCCAAGTACAAAGGGTATTGTATCAAATATATAATGCGTATTCGAGTATAATTAAAATATAATACAAAACAGTATGAATGCAGAGAGCACGTATTCGAGTATAATACAAAGCCATAATTCCATGTACCAAATGTAAAGTTTGAAATATACTGTAAAGTATTCGAATTATAGTTCCATGGACCAAATTTATACTATTTCAGCTGAAGTGGGATTATACAATCCCCCTTTGTTAATATTTTCGTGTTCACCTCTTTTAATTTGATCTGCCCCAGTGAACTAGAACCATTTCGTTATAGATTTGTTTGTTTCTAGCTGAAAGAGTGAAACTAGAAATAATCGGAGAACATACATGCTGATACTATACCATAACTATATACATAACTATAGCTATAACATATTATATAACTATATATAACATATAACCATAACTATATACATAACTATAGCTATAACATATTATATAACTATATATAACATATAACCATAACTATAACATATATAACTGTATATGATATATGATAATAATGATATACATGCTGATGAAATTTTCTGACAAAAACTTCAGGATTCGCTTTTATTTTTGTTCTTTATCTCGATTTACTTTTTGACTTTAGACTTATTTCCAAGGCAGATTAGATTAGATTTAGAGGCAAGGCAGATTCTTCCATTTTTAGACATCTTCTACTTTCCTTATTTGATGATTCTTAGTTTAAATATATTAACGTCTGTTTTGAAGCCACCCGAGGACTAGTTAGAAACCTATCTCGTAATTTAGAATCATGGTTAGATAGCTAGGATGTTATTTAAGCTTATAACCCTATCTATAAAATGCCACGCCACACCAGCGGAAAAACGCTTGGCTCTGGACTGGATGAATTTAGCGATCATTAAGTCCAGAAACACGATGGTTGTTCCATGGAATAGGCTCAAGACATGGAAATCAATGCAGAGAAAAATTTTAAAGAAAGCATTAATAACGGTAAAATAAAGAGGGGAAAATCGATTTTGATTTTTTCTAATACTTCATTTCTGATAAAATTGATACGATAGGTTTAGCACTTCGATGAAAAGGAGGTAACTCAGATAAGGAGAGGCTGATACATGTTCAAAAACTTGATATACTTCTTGTCTGTATATGAAATTAGAAGTCATTGTATACAATTTCATGTGATATTTTCTTATTTCAGAGATTTGTTAAAAATTCTATGCTTTTATATTTCTTTGATCGATGGCTAGAATTGTACTCAAAATATTCTCAAGTTTCAATGATTAATTTTCAAAATTACTCCAGGGAAATATTATCAAATAAAAATTCATCAATAGACGTTTCAAGTTATTTTAAACATTTGAATTCATTCGTCGTACATATGACAGCTTGCATATTGCAAATTCTTCCTACTTATGAAGCCTGTTTCTCCATGCCAGCTTCATTTCAAAGAAAAATTCGATCAATATTCGTCAAAATAAAATTTAAAACATGGGAAACATTTCAAATGTTTTTAAATGGCTTAACCACTGATTTCGGCAGCCGACTCTCAATCAATACTGATTTAGCGTTTGCTTACTGGGGAAAAGGAAAAGGGATCATCTTTTCTCTCTTTATCTACTATAGACTCTTTGTTTAGAAAACGATAAAGATGAAACTTTAATGAAGAGATTTTTGCTTTTTTAGCAGTATATCCTTGTTAGACCGAATGTGCTTTAAAGGAAAGCTGTCATTTATGATGAAGCCTTGTTGTAACCCTCTTGATTTTGGACTGACTTCGTTTACCTCCTCAAAATTGTAGACACATCTTCAGTAATATTTCATGTGAGAATGGTCTAATTCGTTTTCAAATCCTCGCAATAAAAGAGCATTTTTGTGAAAAGTAATTCTGCAAAATCTTTCATAAAATGACGGCCAAATTCCATTCGCTAATACCAAGGTATATACTTTTTCTTCTTCACTTTCAATGGAGAACTGTTATTACGTTTCTTTCCAAGAATAGCATCTTTAAATGAGGACAAAAATATAAAAAATAACGTCAAATAAACTCACAGAAATCTAAATATAGAGCTTTAAAACCTAAATTTACACATATCAAAAGATCACCGACTAGGTGAGTTAGCAGAGATTTAACTATTTAACTCTCCCTCTTTTAAAAATTGACAACGGTAATTTTATCGTTTCTTGCACTTGCAGTATACACGTATTCTTTAAAAACACGAGTTATAGAGAAACACAGATTATATATGTCTATTCTTGGGTTTTCTGTCGTTTGCTTATTGCAAGATTTTCTGCATTTCTTTGCAGACTTTCCCTTTGGTGAGAACATCTGGCGTTTCAGGTGGTTTCTTTTATTACTGGTTGCAACTTCTAGCGAGGGGAACAAAAAATCCTCATTTTCTGTGTCTTCTTAAAAAATAAGGTAAATTAATTTTTACAAATAAAAGGAAATTTACTCTCGTTTAGGGCAAAAATTAGAGATAATGTAAAATCTACGCCAGTATAACATCCATTTAGACTGCAACGTTCCATGGAAAATGATGCCCCCCCCCACGACCAAGGCCAATGGAATGGACCAGACATGACAAAGAGGACTAGCACCAGTATATGGACCAGGTAATGGGAAATTCCCATCATTTTGTCTATTCTTTAACCTTCGTTTCATTTGTTTTTTTTTTGTTTCTTTAGTACTAGTGTGAATAAGTGTGTGAAAGACTGAATGAAAGTTGCGAGAAGTTGAATAAACGAGATATCTAAGTGGATGAAGCTAACAAAATTATTCCCTTGCAGCTAACAAATTTATATTCCATGTACATTAAATTATTATTTTCAAATCATATTTTAACAAGGTTTAACGGAAACATCTATTAGGCTTCGGAGATTTTGGACCCTAGAGTTTGTGCGCTCCGTAGAACTAATCATCACTGGTGTCTGTAACGTTCCCTTTGCGACATACTAGAGGAAGAATTTACCCCTTGATGAATCAATATTTCGCCGTTTGAGATTCCCCCACCCCCTGGGAAAGAAAAAAGTTTAGCTGTGGTCTGGTTGTCACTTTTTGGACTGTGATCACTCAGGTCGGACACTAGGGAGATGATCGCCAAGAATTGTATGATTGAACTGTGATCTCCTGTGAACGTTGAGCAGAGAAAGTTTACATTTGTCATATACATAGAAAGTAAATACTATTATAAATAATTCAAAAGATTAAATATGTCAAATGTGAGGTATTGTCTGTTAATTGTTACACCAGTCTGCTGCCATAGAAACTGGATGTTACTGATCTCCTTACATAAAATTTGCGAAAATTTCTGTTTGATATTAAATGCGACAGCACACAAAAAAGAAAGAATAAAAATTATGTTCTGAAATCAAATAATTTAATAAAATTCTACAGAATGAAATAAGTTTTTATTACAAGCGCAATAAAAACTTGCATTAAAGAAATATAAAAAATATGCTCTGAAATCAAAGCATGTTGTGAAATTCCACAGAATGAAATAAATTTTTATTACACGTTGTCGCAGGGAAGTTCAATCAAATTATAAATTTTCTTCTTTATCTCATTAAGGATTATTATTCCCCTAAGAATTAATTCATCATATGTCTTCTTTGAAGAAAAGTGTCATTTGTCTTTCTAAGTTCACCTTTTTCTTAGTCTCTAAGTCTTACTTTAAAATAATTATCTTATACAAAGTTTTTCCGTGGAAGTAATTTATTTTCTCAATTTCGTTGTAAAGTGAATTAAGCACAGAACATCTTTATAGAAAAGTAGTTAACTACTGAGGTTAATGCGCAGAAAGGTGAAAAGAAGAACTTCTAGTTCACTTGTTCATTAGTATTAGAAGTCTTTTAGACAAATACTGCCATCTTTTTTTCCTGCGTCTTCTTCTCACACTTTTAATTAGGTTCTTTTGAACATCAATACTGAGTAAAGCTCAAATGAGATTTCTTTTTCTTCCTTGTCGTTTTGGATGGTAGTTATTTTACAGAGTGGCATTTTGAATATTCAACATTCGTGACCTTTTATATCTATAAGCAGAACTTTTTCAAAACACAAGATTAAGCACATGTACAAAGAAAAAACAACATTAATAATTGACAGATGAAAAATGTTAAGTTAGTTATTTTTAAATTTGATGAATTCGTCTAATATTTATTTAGGAAAGGCAGAAATCTCAAGATATCCTTTTCAAAGGGTCGAAAAAAGCAATTTCTTCTTTCTGTTCAAGTAACTTTAAAATAAGAAATTAATCATTTTCAATCAATCTTTATGTTGCCTTTTCTTTTCTTCCTCCATTAGTTATAAATTCTGTACTTACAGAATCATTCTATCATTTCTATTCTATCATTACATTAAGACAAAACAGGAAAATAATTAAAACTATTTACTGCATCATTAGAAAAGAAACAGATTGACTCCTCAAGGGAAGAAAATTCCTAATGGCAAAGTAGAGCAATATCTTGAGAGATCCGTAGCAAGATTAAACTACTTTGAAGCTGTGACTTCTAAATCGCCAATAAGGAAAGTGTTAAAACATGGTCAGCTTTCTAAACTGTATTTTCATATCGAAGAAAGAATGAGAGAAGAGTTAGCTGTCAGTTTTTATTCATCCTAATATGCATTCATGTGACCAATTTGGTGCCCAAACCCTTAATTCAACAAATTACGTTTTTAGTTTTAATATGCAGGTGAATTTTACGCTATTGTTTTCTATAACAGTTCAGATTATTTTATTTAATTGTCTTTTCCTGATATTTTGCAATTAAAAATGATCCCCTATACCTGGTTCTTTAGGGGCATTCATCTTAAAAGTGTATTTCTAATAAATCTGTTTCATTAAAGAAATGTTAGAAGATACACAATACCCGTTCTCGAAAAAATCTCTATTAACACAATATTCATACGATATCTGTACGATGCTGTGGTGGTGAATCGTTGCAACATTGCTTATATATCGTAAAATATCTTGTACTAATAGGGATATCAGAATTTTCACTTTGATCAAAAGGCAAAGACAGTATCTGAGTTAGCACACAATTCTTCATATCCCCACATATATGAATGTGAGGAAGTTGATGATGTAGATGGCAGACTAAACTCAGACAAGTTCGACATACAAGACGAGTCTCAGAAGAAACTAAATATGGAACGCATGAACTTGCTATCTCAAAGCAAAAATTCCGCCACTAGGCTAATCTGACCTTCCCAACTTTGACTGGAAGCCAGACACAGTGAAACCTCGCATAACGAGCATAATTGGCTCCAAAAGCTTACTCGTTATGCGAAACAATTTTTCCCATAGAATTCAATGCAAAATACGATAATGTGTTTCATGTCGAAAAAAATGCTGAAAAAAATTATGTATAACGCTTATAGAAAGAAGAAAATTATTTATAAGATCGTTAATATTAGTGTTTGTAATAACAAATCAATATTTGTGTTGTTATTAACCACAGAGTTTTCTAATATATGATCGCGGTTAGAAACGTACGGGCACTTTGCAAAAAATTTCAACCATGACAAAATGACCAACTTTAAGCACAGGGAGCTTCTCTATTGGGATCCCCGTTAAAGGAACAGTGTAGTTGGAAGTACATGTGTACATGGTACACGAGAAGCTAAGGGATTCATTGGTAGAGACGCCTTTAATGGAACCAGACCTTCGTCCCCAGTAGCACAAAGATATCGTACAATATTGTACGATATTGCACATTATTCACAATATTGTATAATATTGTACATTATCATATAATATTATATGATATCGAACAATATTGTACAAGTCATCATCGGGCAACATGTGCTACCTCTAGGGTATGTTGAACTTGGGTGGCGAAACCGCCAGTTGAATTGGGGTTAGAGCGCGTTGTTTTGCGTTGCGTTTAGTTGAAATCTAGTTCAAAAGTGCCTTTAAATTCTCAGTCAACATTACTGTCTTTAACTGCAAGGTGGTTGTCTTAATTTGTAAGGTAACTTAATATGTAGCTACTTATCTTATTTTAACCTTTTTTAATCTTTTTTCTTTCTTTTTATCAATTTTACTTTTGTTTCTTTTACTTTACTTAATTATATTAATTATTATTATGTTTGTAATAACAACAAATTAATATTTGTGTTGGTTATTAATCACAGTATTTTTACTATTTGTTCGCAGTGAGAAACGTACGGGCACTTTGCAAAATTTCAACCATATCAAAAGACCCATTTAGCAGGATTGGGGATCCCTGTTAAGCGAAGGTGTTTTTGTTTGGCGTGGCAAAATTTCTTGCCTGGCCTCATGCAAAGCAATAGGTTGCTGATTAATTGACTTCATGATTAGCATATAGTGCTGAAGTGGAATTGCAGTCTATTTTATCTTTTATTTTACTTAACTTACTTTTATCTTTTTACTTTTATCTGTTTGTTCCATCGATGCGAAGGGTGCTGCATCTTGGCCCACCAGAGGAAAGCATACTGCCATCAGAATTATATTAAAATGATTAGGACCCTATTTAAGACAATGTATACTTAATTAATATACTTAAATTAATTACTAGACTAATAATATTAGACTACCAATATACTTGAATTAATTACTCGAATATTACTCATATTACAATTTACATAAACTTAAAATAACTATAGAATAGAATTAATAATTTAACTATTTAATTATCCTTATGAGCCACAGATTTTTAAAAAAAATTTATTTTAAAATGTTTTTTTTTCTTACTTCAGAATTTTGAAAACATGGGAAAATATTTTTAAAAAATCTAATTTTGTTTTAAGTAGATAATTATTATCAAAATTTAAAAAAATTAGAAATTTTTTGAAAACATGGAAAAAATATTTTTAAAAAATCTACTTTGTTTTAAGTAGATGGTTTATAGGTAAGGGATATTACTACAAAGATGAGAGCAAAAATTCTGCAGATATACAGATGATACAAGAGAACAGTCATTGAATAGAAACACGAATTTGTTGGATGGTTGAACTTTCTGTGCCTGAAATTAAAATGGGGAAACAATGCCAAAACACCGATAAGGTTTTGATAACCCCAAAATCTGAAGGTTGATATGCTACGCCAGAAGAATTTAAGTATTTTTGCCGAATGTGGAAAACTGCCATCATGTATGAGGAACTTGACTGCTTTGACCATTGTATTGGTGTCCTAAAAAAACTAGAAATGCGAAATACAACAAAATATGTAGAAGCATACATGACTATTAAAATCAGCGCATGAATGATAGTAAATCAAGTAGCAATATATGGCAGTTACAATAAACAACTTCATAAAATACAAGAACTACTCATTCCATTACATCTGCAAGAGACGCAAAAGGTTGGCATTTTTTTTATTCTGACAACAAGAAAAGGACCATCTGGGTTTGCGCTCTCTACTCTTGGTATAGACCTTCCATATATGAAAATGTTGCTATAAGATGAAAATCTCCTGAGGAAACTTTTCTTCGACAGATATGGAATTTGGAAGCAAAATACCGTAAAATGGTGTATCACGAAATTTTTCAAGACAAAAAAAAGTAAGTTTTCTTAAAAGTACAGAAGAGAAAAGAAAAAGTATTCAAAATCCATGGTATATATGGAAAGGCTGTTACCAACTAGCGTGACTACATCAAGTATATATTAATGACGAAGAAAAAAGCCGAGTAAAAGAGCCGACGACAAGAGTATTCGTGAAGTGTAATCTGAGTTTCGAAGGAGATGTTGAGACGCAGAGATTCTTGCTCGCACGGGAGCAAATACGTAACTGAACGAAGCACGA
>BGPR01006544.1:0-10627 GCA_013235015.1 Araneus ventricosus
TTTCGTAACTTTCACTCTGGTGTAGTCGGCGTAAAAGTATACTCATGTTATGTAAGTAAATTAACGGATTTTCGTTTCACAATGAATCAATAGAACTAAATTAACTAACGCTCGTTTTATGAAAACGAGAGTTTGCGTCTCACTGTTAGAATGATGTTACATGTTAATCAAGTTCTTCAGTTAAAAGGCGCGCGATTTCCATTTATTCTGCACATCCGAGATAATCTGCTTTTCCATTCATTTCTGAAGTCCGTCACTGACAATTCTCACGAAGTCGCACCATTCTCCTCGTTATTCTCGGTATTGATTATTGGTCACGCCAAAGTTCTGAGGGTGTCGAAACTCCTTCGACGAACGTTTAACTTTTGAACGCTGTCATAACAGTTCAAATGAGAGTACAGCGTTTTCCTTCGAAAGAAAGATGCATTTCACAATTTGTCAGATTGATTTTGCCAAGGCAATATTTAAAAAGAAGAAGCATAGTTAAATATTTTCTAGTAACGACAATAGACAAAAATACATACGATACATCTTCTGGTGTTGCATTTGTCAGTAATTATTTATATTTGGGAAGTCTAATTAAAACTTAATTCAATGATTTGTTTAGTAATACTGAATGCTTTTGAAACAAAACTGAGCGATCTTGAGAAAATTTTAATTTGGTTATGCTTAAGTAATTTGAGGAATTGTGAATTACCTTTTGAGATACAGTAGTGGAGTATATGATTTTGGATATAGAATAGATGTAAACAAACAATCTATTGATTCTTCTAAAACAGTAAACAAAGGCCAAAATTAAAAGAAAATCTTCACAATACATTCAACACGAGCTCCATTTGTTATCCAAACGTCGAATCGGTATGTATTTCTTGCCATACACGAAGTTACTGGTCCCTGGTTATTAAACTCACTGCTGTAACAATTCGATCTCGCAGATCTTGGAGAGTAGCAGGCATAGGTGGTACATACACGCTGTCTTTTATGTAATCCCACATATAAAAATCGCGAGGGATAAGATCTGGTGACCTTGGAGGCCACTTAAGATGAAAAAGATCTTCTTATCCACTTCGTCCAATCCATCGTCCTGTAATTGTGACATTCAGATATTGCAGTACCTCGTGGTGGAAGTGAGGTTCTGACCGCCTTGTCGTAAGAGGACGAACAATGCTTTTTCCTTTGCATATGCAACCATCTTCTACGAATTTCTTGTACCAACTGTGAATCTGTTTATGAAGAGGAGGATCTTTGCTGAACTTGCAACGAAATGCAGTCTTCAGTTAAGCAATGGATTCACTCTTTGCATAGTGGCGTAGCATAGTGACTCTTGCAGTGGCGTAGGTAAAGGGGGGGCGGTCCTCCCCGGGAGGCACTTCGAAAGGGGCGGCAAAATGAGACATGCAGGAAAACAATTTTATTACTAAGAAGAGCAGAGACACTAGCTCAATCATGCGTACATGAAAAAAATGTCATTAATTCGTATTTTTCGCCTTTTGTTGTTCAATTTCCAATAAGTGAAAGAAAGGCGCGATATCTCAACCTATCTGCAAAGATTGAGAGCGTCAAACGATGAATTAAGTTAATAAAAAAATGTTTTCCTGGAAATTATTTACTTTTTTATTTTGAGGTTTATCTGCCCTATGTATTGTTACAACCATGGAAAGTCGCTTCCCAGCAATAATAGTCTTATGGTTGGGAAGGCAGTTTTACAGGGGTTAAGTATGTGGTGACTGGCAGCAACAAACCCGGACCCCTGACCTTGGATACCATTTTGACGACTTGGCATCAAATTTGGCGACGAAATATGGGATCTGAAAGGTGCTGGAATTTTCTCGATATCTCTATTAGGACAGGAGATACGCTTGATTGTACTAGATGATTCCATGTGACATCACGGCCTGCCGGGGGAGACTATATAAGGAGTGTGCTTGGAACACGGAGTGAGTGAATGTTGATCGAATAATATCGTCTTTGAAGTGCGAATCCCTTCTTGGAGTTTTATCCGCTGCGCGAGTTAGTAAGCTGTTAAACGCCGAGCGGTATTGAGAGTGTGTGTTTATCCACTGGAACGACTTTAGAGTTTCGTCTGCAGTGCGATATAGGAAGCCGGTGAGCTGAGCGCTATTGAAACTGCTGTTAATGTCATTATTAGTGATTTTCTGACTGTTTGTGTTGCTAAATCTCAACGTGATAAACTGTTATTACCTGTAAATTGTTGTCTGTTTACGTTGCTAATCTGTACAAGGTCTATTGTTTCCTGTTACCTGTGCTACGTGTTTTCCTGTACATTTGTGAATGAACCTCCATTATCCTGTGTACGTACCATACATTCACTGAACGATTTTTGTTCCAGTATCTTGTAAAGGGGACGACAGCTTGTTGAAAGTTCGCCCCGGGCGGCAAAAGTCGCAGCTACGCCACTGTTTGCACACAAAACGACTTTTCCTGGGCGTCGCCATTTCCTCGTAAACAAACAACAGCGCCCCTTTTATTGGGGTTATCCGAATGTTTAAATTCGAACTTTCCTCTGTCTAGTGATGCCTCTATCTATTGTCATTCATTAGAAATAAATATTTTTAGCCTGCTCCTTCTTTTTGAATATCCCAGTATATTTGCCGAAAATGAAAGTATGCATTGTTGCATACTTCATTTATACTTTGGAAATTTATTAATGCAATGTAACACATTTTAATAGATGTTTTTAAGGAGAAAAACTGTTTTTTTAAAATTTTTGTTTATGTGTGCGTGTCGAAATATGAAATTCGTATCATGAGACAAAATTTTCGTCACTCTTGTATGCGAAGTAAACAGCGAGGAAGTATTGCTATTCGTCAAAAAATTCGAACTCCTGATTTTGATGAATCTCAAATTTTACGCCTTTTCTAAAGCCTAAAGTAAGAGAGTCCTAAGAAAATTTTTTTGAAATTTTTTTTATCGTTCCTTGTGTGTATGAACATGATAATTCAAAATCGTAAAGATATAGAATATCAAAACGAAGTTACTAATATAATAGTCGAGATCTGTCTCTCACTGATCCGTCATCAGCAATAAAATTCGCGCCATAGCACTGCGAGACGTTGAACAGCATTATTTCATTATTAGAGCACCTAAATTGCAGTAATTTTAAATTTAAAAAAGTAATTGTCGTTCTAATTTCAAATTTAATAGCTCTAAAATAGTGAAATAAAATTTGCCATCGATTGATATAAAATTTATCTCGCTATGATCAGTAGTTCCAGAGAACTTTTAAATTATATTAATCATATATTTCAAATTAATTTCAATTTTTTAATAGAAAGTAGTAAATCGCGTCAGTGGTATATCATACGCGTGATATAGTTTGGATGCCACGATGCATCTGATTATTTATTGCAATCGCGATGATATAATTTGATAATATTTTGTGGCAACGTTTGACAAGCAGAGAAGTGCTTTGTTTTGATTAGAATTTCGAAAAAGAATTCCTTTGAAATTTTAACTTTTGACTTACGCTTCACAAGCTGAGAATTTCATGGTTATTGAATTGTTATGCACATATTTTGTATATATTTTTTACTGTAATTTAATACTTTAAAATCACGAATTAGTTTACTATATTTTTTACGCCGAATACTGACGAAGACCCATCTGAAAAAGACGGCGGATGACAAAGGGAAGGAAAGCAAGATATCTAGCGAGATATATATATCGATATAAACACGTCAAATTTGACGGCAAATCTCTCGAATGAAGAGGCTATTTGTACCCATCATACCATGACGTGTGATTTTCTAGTTGTTGATGCGTATCAAATTTTGGGCCATTTTCATCAAAGAGTAGATTAGTGTTTCCCAGCCATTTTTATGCCATACCCCACCTAAGCCTTTCTATAATTCTTATGCCCCCTATGTAACATGTACATAATTTTTAGTATTCAAAGACTAAACTGTTGACTGAAGAAACTTAAATGATAGTTTTAGGAAGAAATCACTAGGAAATTGTTGAGAAACACAATAAATAAATTTTCAAAGAAGATCTGAAGAACTTTTGTGGAGAACTGAAATCCAAGTGCGAAATAATTTTAATGAAAGATTTTTCTATATTATTTTAACTATTAGTGATTATTTATTATTTAACTTTAGCGAGATTCTTGCGCTTGATGCTTGCTGCAAAGAGATTTTATGTTTGTTTCCAATTTAGTTAACAACAGTTTCTAGTCTCCCCGTTATGTGATATCCAGCCGATTTCATTTTCATTATTTCATTGTGAGATATCCGTCGTATTATCAAAAATGAAGCAATACTGCAAAAGAAAATGATATCAGCAAGAGTTCACCATGAATACCCACGAGCTTTCATTACTTTCTCGTGTACGAAGCATACAAAGAGAAAGTATTGTAATCGTCAAAAAATTCGAACTCGAGATTTTAACGAATCTCCACTTTTTTGACCTCCCTGACTCCGAAAAACACTATTTTGAATTATGTCTGGTTGTGTGTCTGTGAACACGATAACTCGAACTACGATACTACGGGGATGAACTTTGGTATGTGGTCTTTAAACATAATTTGTAGGTTTCTATCAAATTTTGAATAAAATCCGTCCACGGGAAGTCTGTATGTCTGAAGTCATGTGAACATTATAACTCAAAAACTTGAATAGCTAGATGGATAAAATTTGGTACACTGTTTTATCGTCGTGAATGTAGGTCCGTATAAAATTTCGGCCAAATCCGTCAAAGGGTTGACTGTCTGTCGGTCTGTATAATTTACTATTGAAATAAATCCGTTATCTCCACGCACATGCGTACTGGAAGCAATCTTCTGTGCACGCGAAAGGAGCGAATTACGTCAGTTTGTCCTTGAGACGGCAAGAGTGAAACCTAGCAGTGTGCGATAGATGCGTTTAAATTGATACTCTTCTCTGAATTGGATTCTTTACCTAGATATTTTTAATCACTATAATGAAAAACTTTCTGATAGTCATTGGATTCTGGATAACAGTAGGTTCGAATTTTTTTAGCCACGGGGGGGAAGGGGAAACGGCACCTTTTTGGGGAAGTATACGAGAAAGTTTAGGCGAGAACACTCCCGCTGGTTTGTATTACAGAGGAAATGACTTAGTTATGAAGGATTCTTACTCCAAGAAGAGACTACTAAGTCCTACGTTGTTACCAAAATCCGCCAAATATGCCGAGAACTTTTATCGTAACTCATAGTTGATGAGATACGCACCATATTGACATAACCTAAAAAATACTGATCACTGTCTATTCTATTTAAAACATAAATAGAAAAATGATTATCGGACCGCAGAACGTTGAACATAAAGTGTATTGCTATTCTTTATTTGATAGTTTTGGTTACGATAATAAAAAGCATTTAGATTGATTGAAAAAGTTATAGATAGCAATTGAGATTATATTTTGAATAAAAAAATATTTTGCTTAAAAATTGTATTATTTTTGTTTGATTTTAAAATTATTTTTTTATATCAAAACCGTGCGACTTTATACACATATCCAATTTTTCATGAAAATAACTATCATTTTCGAGAAATGTTCTAACTCGCACAAAAAAAAAATCGAAATTTACTAATGTATACTTACTTGTCTGCTAGATGACAAAGATGTTCCAAAAGCAGGTGGTGCACTTTTTCCTTTTTCACGAAGTCTTTTTATATGATTTGTAGATGTTAAACATGAACTATAGTAGTTCTTCATTTTTTTGAACAAATGCAGTAGTTACATGCGAGCTGATACCTTTATGGAAAAATTTAGCATTCTCCTAAAAGAAATAATTTTATGGCGATGAGGTTTCCAGTTCTTATATTTTCTATCTTCCCAACTACTATGTTAACACTAACTTACCAACTTAACTAACCAACTTACCAATAACAATTAATATGTTAACACTGAGTTTTTATACTGTCCATATGGCAACAACAATATGAAAACTTGGATAAATTGAATAAGTCAAAAAACCATGAAAATTGCACTATATTTCAAAATGAAATAATGCATGTAAGATAAGTGATTTTATAGTATGTGCTTCAAATTCTCCATTTGCTTTTGACCAATTTCACGTTGTCAGCAGATGGGGTAACTACGTTTCACTCAGATTATTGTTTTTCCGTCGGTATGGTAAAATTATATCTAATTCTTATTTAAGTTGTTAACCTGTAAGTTACAAACACAATATGGCACTTTTAAAAGTAGGCTAAAATACGTAATAAATTGTTTCTAATAAAAGCGCGGCAATTTCTCCTTTCATTTTTCATCCCTTTATATTGTAACGTATTGGACAGCCAAAGACTCTGGGGAGGAAGGTCCAGAGCCAAGAAATACTATTTTTTATAGCACGTGCGTGCAAGAGTTTTTATTGAATATGGATCTTGATTAAATAAGATAAAACTATTAAATATATAATGACAGTTCAGGTACAGAAGATTGCAGTTCTGGTACAGTTTTGTACAGTGCTCTATCACATAACCAAAACAGGCACACTTCAACGAGTGGCCTAAAAGAATGAAGTTGGTCTTCCGTCGACTGGACTTGAGATCTCAGCGACCCAAGTCTATCCTTCAACACCAAGAAAGTCGAGCCCTTGCTCGTCTGTCCTCTTCCGAAGATCTCTTCCAAAAATCTCCTCGTTCTCTTCCCTCGCACCTTCTTTTAACTCCCTCGTCCTCCTCCTGGGGGAACGGTCCAGAAAAGTCTCTCCACGAATCCCCGTCAATTCTGTAGGTGGAGTCAACCTCAGCGAGCCATTATTGGCTCCTTACCTTTTTTTGGGCCTGTCCTTTTGTCGCAAACGGTTTCTCAGGCTGGAGATAATTTACCCTTTCCATCACGTCCACTAAAGAGCAGACCGCTGGCGCCAGACTGGAATCTAGCTCCCTTTGTCGGCGTTTTAACGAGGACTTCCCGCTGAGGCACCTGCTCTGTCCTGTGACCCATGGCGTGGGGAAAAAAAGTTACCGCTAATGATCTTGGGGGGATCTTAGGGAATCTTACAATATCAGCGTTTTTAAATGTTTTTGCTCAAAGATAGGTTCACCATGTGACACAAAGTAGATAATTTTCTTTTCAATTACTAAATAAAAATAGTTTCTCATTTTAAAAAAATGCATCCCGCCCTTTAAATTATATTTAATTCTTATTTAAGTTGTTAGCCTGCAAGTTACAAACAAAATATGGCACTTTTAAAAGTAGGTTAAAATATGTAATAAATTGTTTCTAATAAAAGCGCGGCAATTCCTTCCTTCATTTTTCGTACCTTTATACCGGCGTTTTTAAACATTTTGCTCAAAGACAGTTTCACCATGTGATACTACTTAGAATAATTTTCTTATCAATTACAAAATGGTAAACCTGGAGTTTAGGGTGCATACTATTTTCTCGCCAATTTTCTTTGGAGCAATTCTATTTACAGTACAGTTAGGATGCGCAGTTAGATTTTTACAGGTCTCCTGCGCATTCGATGCCAACGGCATCTCAAAACGAGACATTGAGCTTGGAATTGCAAGTGTGCAACGGGCAAATTTTTTTAACTTAAAAAAACATCATCGGATTCCCTTTTAGAAAAGCGGGCCTTGCGTAGCTTCCCTTTTCCATTGAGAAACAAAACCACAGGGAAAGCACGACGTCTGAAGACGATAAAACGTAGCAATGGAACCATTGTTTCCAGGAAAAGCATTCCTTGTTCAATATTTCGAGCAACACAGAGAAAGATAGTCAGCAAATTAAATGGACGAAAATTTTCAGAAGAGAAGAAAACGGTTATTGAAAAAAATCGTTTGGTAAATGATCAAGAATTCCAAACGAAGTATTATTCAAATTCGTACGCCGACCAATTAAATCGAAGAGAGCAGACAGTGGACCAATGGAAATGAGGATAAATTAAGGGCATGCGCCGTAGACCGGTAAACAAATCACTGTCGACGCATTCGCAAACGACGCCGAAAAAATTTTCAACTCGCAACCAAAACAAATGTTCTGGCACTCTCTCTCTTGGCGACAAACATTTGGCGAGTTTAAGGGAAACTAAGTGAGTACGCACCCTAAACTCCAGGGTAACCTTCTGATCCTTCTGTTTTCTTTTTTAATCACGTCCATGCCTGTAATTAACGGGTAAGATATTTTCGTTGAAACTGCTCAATACACTAGAACATTTAGCTGGTGTAAGATCCAGGGGCAGTGCTTAGAACAAGCCTTGCTCTAAGCTCAACAGACCCCATGCTCAAATCTTCTATTCATACTTGTAGCTATCAGGTTTCGCAGCTATCAGGTATAAAAAAATTCATTGATTTCTATCGATATTTTTACAAATTTTAAGAATTTTATTGGACTGCAACTCGATACTCGGAAGCAGAGAAAAAGCTTTGTGTTCATGTGTGCGTGATATCAAGCGATCCTTATTAGCACAAGATATTTTACAATATCTCCGCATTGTCGCCACAGTATTCTGAATGCCACACAATATCGTAAAGATATCGTATGAATATTGTACGTTATCTTGTGCGAATAGGGATAATTTGGATGGCCAACACAATAACTTAAAGCAATAAAAATGATGTTATATATTTGAGGGCCGATTAGGGTGTTATAGGTTCCATAAATGAAACAGACAGTTCATCCATCTGAAGTGCTATATTATGTAGGATTATGCTACATTATTGTTAAGATGGAATATTTACAGCAGAAGATATATACAATTTAATTAGTTCTGGTTCGTCATGTCATTGGGATGAAGCGTCGTTAGCTTCGTACATCGTCTATCTCTAAAGCAGGCCATTCACAACTCTTCTAAAATGGAATTTTTGGAACACGGGAAGAAAAAAGATCGTCAAGGTCGAAAACCTGTCAAATTTGGAGCAAATGATTCGAAGTGGTGGAATTCAAAAGAACTTAAATTTCCAAAACTCAATCCACCGATCCCAATTTGAGACCTCGATGCGAGGATAGCTGCAAAACAAAGAATCTGCCTACATTGACACCTCGCGTCGAGGCTAGAAATGAAATTCGAAGTCCCCCACGTGAGGGTAGAGGAGTCTGGGTAGCAGAAATTCTGCGACTCTGAACCTTGTCTCAAAACAAATTTTGGAACACCCGTGAATGCTTTGCTTAATTTTTTTGATTAAAACGGGCGGGAAAAAACCGGTCTTAGGAGAAATGGCATAGCTAGCCTTATCGTGAATGCCCGGCTTAACACACTCCACGTCCTGTTCAACGTCATTTCTCGATGTTGCGCTCCGTCTCTCTGTTCTACTCAGCTTGACGCTCTGATGATTATGCCGATGAAAGCGACATCTACCGGGATTCAGCTGGTGGCCTACATAATTTTCCATCTCAAATTATGATCCGACTAGAATAATCGGAACAGATAAAAAAAGTAGGCCTCTTTCTCAGAAAGTCTTGCGTCTCTTTACGTCAAAGAACTAACTAATCCCCAAACTCTGAAGATAATAGATGCACATATTCTCTTGAGGATTTAGTAATGTAAATTTTTTAGTGAAAGTGACGGTCGCGGTGGCTTAGAGGTAAGGATTCGAGACAGGAGGATTCCAGGTTCGAAACCCAATTCCACTGAAGATCTGTCGTGTTTGTAGGCCCGTTATGTTAAATCACACGAAGGTGGGCGAACGTTCTCTCGCTAGTGTGGTGCAAAGGCTTAGAGAAGGTGTGCCAGCTCAGGTGTCGTCTTCGTCATCTGACCGTAGTTCAAAATGACGAGGTCTGTCCCACAAAATAGTCCTCTTGTTACTTAAAACGGTATGTTAATATATCTAAACTAAACTTGGTGAAAGTGAGTGGCATTTGCACATTATACGTATGGCCACATAACCATAAATACAGGGTTCCCACTTATATCCGTTACACCCCCCAACTTCTAAACGGTGACAGCTTAGGCCATAAAGTTGGTGTCTAGGTAGAGTAAACAGGCTATGCGCTACTCGATGAGACAACTTACAACGCCATCTACCGGCAAATTTTGGAATTAGCGGTCCTATCTCGTAAACGGTGAGAGATACGAGAAAAAAGTCAATGAGAAGGTTGTAGAGCATTCTCGATTTAGTACGAATAGATACCTTACGCTTATTAATACTCAAAACAGAATGTAGATAATGGACGTTCTTTTGGTTGTGATTTTCTACACTATGGCGTCGTGAAACGCGAGCGAAGCGAGTAAACCAGTCCAGAGTGAAAATGTGTATATTGGCTAGCGGAGAACATTTTGAGAGATATAAATAAATGATCCAGAAGACAGGGGCGTATCTTAGTTTCTGTCTTCCACTCTTTATGACATGACAGTTTTCGAAATCGTGGTCAAACAAATGTTCATATTATGCATTCTATTTTGAGTATTAATGCATGCAAGGTATCTTTTCTTACTAAATAGAGAGCGCTCTACAACTTTTTAATTGACTTTGCTCTCGTATCTTTCACTGTTTACGAGATAGGACCGCTAATTATTGCTGTAGTTCAGAATAAACAAGTTCATTTGTAAATATATCTTTATGTCTATTTCTTACCGTCTTCAATATACGCTAGCGAAGTACGCTTTTCCAAATACGCGAGATACAGAACTATAATTCCGCAGTTAGCCGCAAGGAGGCCTTGTAAGTTGTATCATCGAGTAGCGCATAGCCTT
>BGPR01006544.1:41901-79371 GCA_013235015.1 Araneus ventricosus
ATTAAGTATTTATTCTCTCCTTTTTCCCTCTGAAGCAAATATTTATAATAAAAATGTTAAAGATCAAGACAAACTATATTAATGACATTATTAATGAAATTTCATTATACTAATGGATAAATTGAATCAATCAGATAAGGTAAAACATCGTTCTTTTTTTATTAGATTCCTTCGCTATAGTTTCATGAGAATTCTTTCCTCTATACCATGATTAAACATATTTTAAAGATAGCATTTTAATTCTAAATAGCAAATTCATGATCTAATTTGATTTGGTAATTTTCATTTATATGAAGCATAAAATCTGTTTTTACGTTATATTCCATTACTTTTGTAAGATGATGATAGAAATTCATTGTCAGAGCTTAAAAAATGTAAATTATCATGATAAAAATTAATTTCTCACTTTAAATAAAAATGATTTCGAAGTAATGATCTTGAGAAAAGAGAAAATTAATTCACGAGTATGTTATGATATACAAGAAGGAAAATCCTAAATTTATAAATGTTTTAATCTTTTCAAATTAGCAAAATAAAAATAAAAAGGAAGAAAAATCTTGATTTTTGAAAAATGTGTTTATTACTTTCTTAAGAATTTTTTAACTGAAATCAATAGTATTTAAATGAAATCATTGTTTTACTTTAATGCTTGTAAATATAAAAGGAAAATTAATTCTACATTCAGAAAGTATAGTCGGGTTATATTAATTTCCCGTTCCGAGGATACCCAATGCCGAGGATCCGCAATTTTGAATCGTAATTGCAGATGGCTATGATTAGACTTCAGACTCCTGCAAACTATTTAGTTGGAGGAACACGCAGAGTCGAATAACTTGAAATTAAGCATGCGATATTTTAAAGCCCTTTTTATACATGATGGACACGGACATAGAACAATAAGTTAAAGACATAAAAATTACACAAAGAATAACACATTCTTAAACGGACTCATTTTCAACAGCGTCTGAGCGTGCGCGCAACCACGCAGAGTGGCGCCACCTACTGAGAAGATTCCACATCAGATTATGAGGGTAAATAGGTTGATGACGTAATTATCCCAACAGATTCCACGATGGATCTCTGATGGAAGTGCCCTTTGAACACATGATCATTCTACACCGAAGTCAATTCGTTGCATCTCAAAAGCTATAGATCTGAGTTAACATGAAAAGGAAATAATGATCCATCTTGATTAGAATTTAGGGTTGCCTAATTGCCAGGTGCCACAGAGCGACCAAGTCTGGAATGTCTTATTTTTCCATTCCGATGAACCCAGAAATCATGCATACAGTGGAAATTAGATAAACTAAACAAAAAATTAAAATGAAACAAAAAGAAAGAAAAAAGTAAAGACAAAAAACAGCAAATTTAGACAAAAACGATGACAATACATCTTTAAGCGTACGAAAGCAACAGCCCCAAGTGACTGCATCAACAGAAGGTTGAAACGATAATATTTAAAACACATAAAAATATATAAAAATGAATTTCGAAAGCAAAAATTGTTCAAAAAGGAAGAAATGAATAAGGAATCGAATGGTAAACTTTATCGAAGACCACTCACCATAAAGATTCCAAAATTAGACAAGATTTTCTGCCAAGGGTAAGATTATAAATCAAAATTATACCCTTTGTGCATACAGTGGGCTGTAGTAGCCGTTCCCTCTGAGAACCAAAACAACGAATCCCTACTGGTTTTGTTGGTCGTTGCCGACTCCATGCCTGAATCAATTACGATTCGAATTTTCGAACCTGATCTGTTGTGATTGAAGAAGGGTCTACAAAACGAGAATCATGATGAAGAAAAATTGGCCAATCTACAGTGAATATGCTGGCAATTTAGAAACAATCGAGCGATAAAGCACGCTGAAACAAGACAAATCAGAGAGGTACTGCAGGTAGGCTTTCTGTCCCGCCGGCTATTACAGTTTCTTCAGCCCCAGCTAAAGTTTTAAGCTATGAAAATATAAAACAGAATTTAAATGCAATAAATTAGAATTTGCCTAATTTACCGCTAAATACTGCCTTAATTTACCGCTTGCTTAACATTCATCCAGCGTTTAAGTTCTTAAATTGCCGTATTATTTAATGACATGATTTGGCTCTTTGGATATGACGGAAAAAGACTCTTACCCTAACATTATCTGTAGACGGGCATTATCTATGGTTTCATAATTACTGAGAGCGCGATGGAAGAACTTATGCTTCAGCTCTAACGCGTTGTATTCGGGAATATATCTTATGATGACTTCGTCCATATCTTTGAAATATAGATATTCCTTCCTAGCATGCCCTTAGATTGGGAGTTTCAAGCCAATTTGAAATATATTTATTCCTGACACACCCTCCATCCACGGCGATTGTGAGAGCGGGGATATTTCTCAATAATTCGAGTACATTGAACTAAAGTTTTGATATGGCTTCTGTAACTTCTAGAGGGCCTATGTCTAGGTGAAGTTAACTTCTCCAGGATTGATAGAAGCGAGATTTATTTATGTAGATGCTGAGGCAGTCGGCACATACAACTATTGACGATTCAAGTGCGACATGTTAACCTGCACGATACTGCCTAACTCGGCTTCCGATCTATCATACCTGTATTCACTAAAATCAGAAGTATTCCATCGCATGTGTGACTGGTGACGAAGTCGATTCAAGACTACTCGTTAATAAAATAACAAGTTTAATGAAACAATTAAATTATTAAAATACTAAATCATAAAATAATTATACAGCTAATCAAATAATACAAACAAGGAAAAGCAGAGCAGAGAATGAACAGTAACAAACAGTGCTTATATACAGCAACATGCTAGACGCTATTGGTTGATAGACGACATCAAAGAGGGCGGATCCGATCTGCATAAAATCGCAATTCAGGATGTTGCCAGATGCCGCTACACTTCCCTCACTGGAGAAGAATTTTATTCTTCATCGAGAATCTAAGAGATTAAACAAAACGAGATGGAGTTTCACAAAGACACCTTTAATTTCTTTTGGGTGCTTTTGATATGAGTAGTAATGTAAGTTTCTTGTCTTAAGACATTTCAAGCTACTTCATATCCTTGTCCTTGCACTTCATATTGAGAAATTCACCCATAGAGAGCTACTGAGCCTTTTGATCCGTAACCTTCCATATTCTTCTTATGGCCTATCAAGTAGCAAAACTTATTCTTCACCGAGAATATAGGGCATTAAAAAAACGAGTTGAAGTTTTACAAAGCCACCTTTAATTTCATTTGTATGCTTTTGATATGAGTTGTAATGTAAGTTTCTTGTCTTAAATCATTTCAAGGTACTTCATATCCTTGTCCTTGCACTTCATATTGAAAAATTCACCCATAGAGAACTACTGAGCCTTTTGATCCTTAACCTTCCTTATTCTTCTTATGGCCTATCAAGTAGCAAAACTTATTCCTCATCGAGAATCTAGGGGATTAAAAAAACGAGTTGAAGTTTTACAAAGCCACCTTTAATTTCATTTGGATGCTTTTGATATGAGTTGTAATGTAAGTTTCTTGTCTTAAGTCATTTCAAGACACTTCATATCCTTGTCCTTGCACTTCATATTGAAAAATTCACCCATAGAGAGCTTCTGAGCCTTTTTATCCTTAACCTTCCTTATTCTTCTTATGGCCTATCAAGTAGCAAAACTTATTCCTCATCGAGAATCTAGGGGATTAAAAAAACGAGTTGAAGTTTTACAAAGCCACCTTTAATTTCTTTTGGATGCTTTTGATATGAGTTGTAATGTAAGTTTCTAGTCTTAAATCATTTCAAGGTACTTCATATCCTTGCACTTCATATCGAAAAATTCACCCATAGAGAGCTACTGAGCCTGTCGATCCTTAACCTTCCTTATTTTTCGTATGGCCTAAACAATCTATCAGGTGACAAAATTTTTTTTAGTAATAAGACGTTTTTAAGGGCTATTCGAGTGACGCTGCAATTAATAATTATTTGATATCGTTATCGGCGGATGTCTTATAACTAATTTTGACTACGGCTCATCCACTGGAGCGAACGAACTAGCTTCACGCGATGCTGTAGCTGCGACTATAATTCATATTTCCATGAATGACAAATTAATATTCAAGTTCTTTTAACACGCTGCATAATTTTACTAAAGAATATTGAAGATTCATGGAATTGCATGCATTTATCTCATTTTTTATTGGAGATCTATCTTAGCGCAGATAAGCTCCCCGCCATATTCTCTATATCATCCTAAACCTGTGACAATACTGGGAAAATTTTCCTTTACGAGTTCCTTTGATTTTATTGGATGAGGTAGCTAGGATTATAATAAAAGTTAATGCAAAGTAGGTACCCAATGTTAAATTTTAGTTTATTATATATATAGATATCAATTATCAAATCAATTCTGGGTACTGAAATATATAACACAGTAATAAGCAATTCTAGCCATACTCATATAAATCACCTACCTTTGCAGACCTGAAAAACCTAGCTACTTAAATTAAATCATTTGAAAGCAGTAGTACATTGCGTTAAAACAATAAAGAAAAACAAACTTATTGAAATTTAAATATTTTTTATTAACAATTTTATGGATATTAAACTGCCAATACTTTTAAGATAAGAATATAAAATTAGTAAACTTTACTGTTGATGCACACAACATAATTTATGAAATCACACAATGATAAAACTGATAGTATATGATAGATATCTATTCTTTACCAAATTAGTAAATGCCAAAAACGTATACCTTCCATAACGGCAGTTATGAAATTTAAAATATATAGATCAAGAGATAAGACAGTTTTACAATGAAGTGACCTTGTATAAATTGAACTGATTTTATTCATCATTCTCAATGCTCACATGCGACATTCTGCGTCACGAAAAGGGATATTGAATCAGTATAACACACTTGAAGATTTTTTTAAAAATTTTTACTTGGAGCTGATGTTGGCATAGGAAACCAAGTTTTCTATGATTAGCATTTTTCACGACAGATCTTCCTGCATACAGAATTGGAGCACAGATTTCAGAAGCAGCATTCTCCTTGTCAAATTACAAAATTGGTAAAATGCAAACTCGCGAACAGCAAGCTTCGAGAAGATCCACAGGTGCTTCAATAAAAATCGATCAGGAACAGTGTGGTGAAATATTGTCATTTCATTCCTACTCCATCTTATCACACCACTTTCCATTTTTTGAAGCCATCACTGCTGTTCGCTATATGAAGAGCACTTTCTACCACAGTTATTTTGCTATTTTGCAAACTTCTTTAGAAGAGTAGATATACGTAATATAAAAATTCGCCATTCCAAACGTAAGAAAACAGCTTCAGTTCAGCATGAACTCGAATCGTCCTAGACAAAGAGAGGTCGGTTCAAACAACATAAACAGTCTGTTGATTTCTTTTTAAATTCAACGTTGTAGATCTCTTTTAGATTTCTTTACAATCAGATTTATTCTACTGTATGCAAGCTGAGAGGCCGAGAACCGAAGACAATAATCCCAAAGGTCTCGAAACCCCCAGGATGCGTGTTATCCCTTCAGAAAATTCAAACCAAGAGACAAAGGAATCTTACTTGCATAACGGAAAAAAAACCTCCAGCCAGATACGTCAAAACCTGATAACAACTAAATTCATCCGCAACAAGATGGCGAGGAAATAATCCCGTTGAAAAATTTTGATTTAAAAATTAATAAAGTTGAAACCTTAATGGAAACAACAACAAAAGTTAAGACAAATAATATTTAAATCGAATACAAAGTAAATTATTAAGAAAAATTTAGATATTTAATGAAACGGCTAAAATTATCGTTTGAATTTCAAAATTTGTCAAAGTTGCTACAAGAGATGAAATAAACTTTGGTGGCGAAGAATTAAATAATTAAAAATACTGGCAAAACCGAAAAAATGTGTAGATGCAATTTTTGCAATCTAACAGATTTAGCTAAAGGAAACCTTAAATTGTGTTAAATATTACTGAATTTTTCCCAAAATAAAAATGCTTTCCGCATTACCACTGCTTTACCGCCGCGAAGATAGTGAAAGAGGTTAGTTTAATTTCGTCTTTTCCTTCTCATCCTTTTCCGATATTTACGGAGACGTACGACTCTTAAACCTCGAAAAAATGCGGGGAAACTGTCAAATTCGATACATTATGTTTCTGAAACAATGCATTTCACAAATTCACTTTTTTCCCTTTTAAAATATCTGTTCTTTCTCTTGTAGTACACGCATGTTCAAACCTATACAATATTTATTTAAATACAATATTTTGGTATCTAAGTAATCCATACAGTCTGTGTAAGAAACTGAACGTCAATTTATTAACATTTAAATTTAATTTCTATTTTATAAACCAATTTAAAATAAAATTGTTAAAATTTCAGATTTTCTGACCCCCAAAAAAACTTCTTTGGTGAAAATATGCACAAAAATATGGAATTTTTGTAGAACATAGCACAATACATATTTAGTTAAACTTTTATGTAAAAATATTCAATAGCTCTTGAGATATCGTGCGAGCAATACCAGAAAAACACATTTTGAGATATAGCGTTTTAAAGATAGGGTCATATCCAATGTTTACGTTGACTAACTTATACATTTTCCTTCAAAACTTTCATAATTATGGGAATTTTTTAAGGCGGGTTGTTTTAAATTGTTCAAAAAAGACAAGGGAATAATATATTCTTTTTACAAAATCGGAAAATTTTCGAGGTTTAACAATCGCATGTCCCCTTATTGTGTTGATAAAATAAATACACTTCTAATATTATTATGCTAGTCAGAAAAACACAATTTTTACAATATATATTATGAAAATTACAATACATATTTAAAAAATCCCATGATCCGAGTATTTGTTTCAACCCGATTTCAGCGGTTTCCTTTCATAGGTGCATTTTTTCCATTTGGGCCAATTCTGAAGGGCGTTATAAATCGCCCTTCGAAAGAAACTCTTCGCAACCTCCATCTCTATTGGTCGTAAGAGCTCGTCTAATGCCCACCCTAATCCCCGGCACTGCAGTGAAAGTGCTTAGGGTTAAGCCGAGACACACAGATGTTTTTTTGCTCGCACAAGATGAAAGCAGAGATACCGATAATCCGCACAATATTTCTCGACGCATGATTGAACACTTCATACTTGCGGGGGATGCTCTGGAAAAAAAGGAAAGAGATACAATGTTAACCAATGGAGCCAGGACAGAAGTGGTCTAAGTATAAGAAATTCTCCAGGGAGATTTCTTAAAGGCATTGTCTTCTTTTATTATTTAAATCTTTAGAGTGAAAGGAATAAACACTTTTTAAAAATATGATTCAACGTATGTTAAAGGCGCAAAATATTCCGAAACTTATAAATTTGTATATTATCAGAACAGAAATTGAAAATAAATATTTAAACGGTATAAGGAATTTTTAAAACTACTTTTGTAAAGGAAATTATTATACCCAAAATTCTTTTATCGTCTGAAACTTTTTAAATTAAAATAAGAGTATCAATCAAACCAGACGATTTTTTAAAACTGCCAATAGCCAATTTTTTCCCGTAAGTTATTAATATTGGTTATATAAGAACTTAAGTTTTCTTGCCGTATAAGAAAGGTTTTAACGAATGTTTTGGGGCAATTAATTAGGTAGTAAATTTTTAGTTAATGAAAAGCGTTAAAATAAACCATATCAATAGTTGATCCCTTATAAATTACGAATTGTCTCCTTTTAAACTTTTCTTTTAGTGTTCTTCAGAATTCTGTTATTGTGTTCTAGCAACAGTTCTTCGTACGTCTTCGTGTTCTTCAACAATAAAAGAAAATATTGTTACAAATTGGGAATTTTACATGCAATTTAATTTTTGAAAGAATATTAAAATGAAGGCAACGAATTGAACGGAAAATTGAACTGGAAAAATAATTTTTTAAAAACTTTATATAAAAATAGTATTTGTGAGATAATATTTTCGAAAAATATAGCGGAAAACGACAAAATCTTGTTTAATTTTTAATTAACAAAAATTTTAATTAACTTTTGGATTTTAAAAGTTGACAGTGATCTTTCTCTTCTTATATAAAATATTTATGAAAATAAGCAGAAATACCAGGAAATAAAGGTAGATTAGTTCAAAGTCTCACCGCTGCCTAGCAAAGGAGTATCTATAAGTTTGCTTTATTTCAAAATCGTCTGCATGTAATCAATTATTTATTTAATTTTCAAAAATTAATAAAAATTGTAGAAAATATTTCACAGATATAAAATTGAGTATTTTCTTCCTTTTTGAAATTTCAAAGAGGAAGAAAATACTCAATTTTTCGCAACCAATAACGAATATTTCTAAATTTTTTAACATCTGATATAAACATAAGACCGCATGCTCCTACCAGTTTTTAAAAAAATTCGGAAATATCCGTTATTGGTTGCTGAAAATACTCAATTTTTCGCAACCAATAACGAATATTTCTGAATTTTTTTAACATCTGATATGAACAAAAGACCGCATGCAGAAATACCAGGAAATAAAGGTAGATTAGTTCAAAGTCTCACCGCTGCCTAGCAAAGGAGTATCCATAAGTTTGCTTTATTTCAAAATCGTCTGCATGTAATCAATTATTTATTTAATTTTCAAAAATTAATAAAAATTGTAGAAAATATTTCACAGATATAAAATTGTAACATTGGAAAGGTAGAATTTTGAACTTCAAGATGGTATAAAAATATTACTTTGGGGATGATTCACTTCAAAGTTACTGCGGAAAAACGTTTTCGTTTAATTTCTAATTAATTGATTACTCAAAATTAACTTTTGCACTTTGAAAAGTTGACAGATATCATCCACTTGTCTTAAATAATAAGTGTGAAAAGTTTTGTTGAAATCGGTCCGATGGTTTAGGAGGAGATGTGGAACATAAATACATACAAACAAACATACCCACAATGACTTTTATTTATATTAATATTTTAATTATCTGTGTTAAAATATTGCAAATTTTCGAAAAATAATTTCAGTCATGAATCGCGATATTTTTATGCTGAAAAATTTTTATAGCATGGAATACACAAATTACAGTTCTTTCAATCGTTTCCGGAACCACCTTCATTCATACTAAATAAAATAAATTGCTTTCAATCTACACATAATATTCTTAATCCTGGTCCATTCATACATGGGGTTATGTATCACTTTGCTGAAAGATAATCGAAACTCGGGTCTTCTGATTACAGTTATCAAATATCTCGCAAATCACATAAGCATTTCTTTCCATTTGGTACCTAGTAAACTGCTTCTCCATATATTCAGATGTATATTAGCCCAATTAGTTCTTGTCTTTCTCTAGCTATCTTTGATGGAGATAGCCTGAATTCATATTCCTAGCGTGATTATGTTCTATTCTAAGACTAGATGGTAATTTAGATTATAATTCGTTTTATAAAAGCTGTCTGAATAAAAGAAATTGTATAAAAAGAAAAAAAAGCACACTTTTCCCCATTTATTTCAAGCACATGTCATCGCTTAACGAACAACACCACTTAACTCAATTTTTTGAAATTTCAAAGAGGAAGAAAATACTCAATTTTCCCCAACCAATAACTAATATTTCTAAATTTTTTCACATCTGGTAGGAGCATGCGGTCTTATGTTCATATCAAATGTTAAAAAAATTCAGAAATATTCGTTATTGGTTGCGAAAAATTGAGTATTTTCTTCCTCTTTGAAATTTCAAAGAGGAAGAAAATACTCAATTTTCCCCAACCAATAACTAATATTTCTAAATTTTTTCACATCTGGTAGGAGCACGCGGTCTTATGTTCATATCAGATGTTAAAAAAATTCAGAAATATTCGTTATTGGTTGCGAAAAATTGAGTATTTTCTTCCTCTTTGAAATTTCAAAAAATTGAAAAAAGTGGTGTTGCCCTTTAAGAGACGATATGTATATTGATAACTAGTTGATTTCGAAAGTTCCCCCTCCAATGAAATAATTAATCCTACTCTCTTTTTAATCAGATTTCTCATGATGAACAAAATACCGTTTCTCAAATAGATGGACGCACTATGGATAGAAAGCTTCAACCCTCTCACACCGAGCGAGCGGTGTCGGGTGGTCTAAAAATTTCTCCTTGACAACGACGAAGGCCGGTCTGAGGCTGTTGGCTTCTTTTGAGGGAAGGTGAGATTCTAAGATAACTTAGGAGATAAGCTCGGTAGGGGGTCTAATTACTCTTGACAACCACACCCCATTTCCGTGCGCCTTTTGGAAAGTTATTGCAGGTGGTCGGGGTGATGGGGTAAATGACCACCCAGGGTGGGAGAGTCCAATTCATATCGTTTCCTCCTGAAAAGTCCCGGTTTTAAAGGGAATAGAAGAAAAAAGTCGACTCTGGATTAAAGAGTTAAATATTTTTAATATGTGAGTGCGCAAAACGTAATAAAATTTCTGGAAGTAAAATTTTTTTATTACACTCTGCAGAACTTTATTGTATATGGTGATCAAACAACTTGTCCGATTTACCATATCCAAAATGTAATAGCATATTTTCATATTCATATTGTTTAAAAAAATGTTGAATGAAGAAGCTGGAATAATGATTAATAAATTAGAACAAAAAATTATGAAATTGGGAACTTCTGTCAGTCACTAGCTTCTTTTTCTAAATAATCAGTAGATTCGTTTTCTAAAGCTAACTTGAAAAGAATTCGTTTTGGTGTTTGAAGAAAAATTCCTGTGATATGTCAGGAACAAATATTAATAAAGGACGTTTCAAAAATAGTAATTGCAATAATCGATTTACTGAGAAAGTCAAAAAGTTTCTAAAGTTATATTAATAAAGGACGTTTCAAAAATAATAATTGTAATAATCGATTTATTGAGAAAGTCAAAAAGTTTCTAAAGTTATATTAATAAAGGACGTTTCAAAAATAATAATTGTAATAATCGATTTATTGAGAAAGTCAAAAAGTTTCTAAAGTTATAATAATAAAGGACGTTTCAAAAATAATAATTGTAATGATCGATTTATTGAGAAAGTCAAAAAGTTTCAAAAGTTATGTTAATAAAGGACGTTTCAAAAATAATAATTGTAATAATCGATTTATTGAGAATGCCAAAAAGTTTCTAAAGTGACTCATTTGTTTCCATATTATTTTATCGTATTCAGATTATTTCCTTTTCCTTTCATATTTTTACTTTTAAATTTTAACATCAAAAATTCAAGCAAGTTAACTTCAGGACGGAGAAGTAAATTAAAATTTGGAACGATTGCCTGTTTTGAACGAAAAAAGAAAAATAAACATACTGCAAGAAAAGAAAGAATGAAAAGAAGATGCACATAAAAACAACCACCACCAGCACTTGCCCTGAATGACACAACGATTAACGTAAACATTCCTCTCCTGCTTCTTTCCCAAAAATAAATCTCTGGTATTTGACAATGCGAAAAGCGCCGACATTCGATTCCTTAATACATGGCAATGTCGCAATAAGTCGCTTAAGACTTCAAACTCTTCCCTCATGCAAAAATACATGTGTTTTACCCTTTCATGGTTAGATCCAAAGCGTGTATGATGTATAGGGTTGGCCAGATTTTACAGGGAAAGGGGAAGCAGCCACTGCAGAAGCCCCATACATCACTTGTCAATGTCGCTCCTTCACATTTCTTGTTATAAATGAAACTTTCATCCCTGGGATCGGAGAACACTTTTTCCGACACCGAAATTGAAGGCTTCCGCCACGGCCTTCCCCCCCTCCCCTCATACCCTCCTGGTCTTCTTCTTCGAGGGCTGGCTTGTTTCTTCTTTTCTTCTTGGAAGAAGTGTTAGCTCTGGAATTGGAGGGTTTTAGCTATTTTAAGATTACCCGGTTTGGACGTGAAAAATTGACAATAGAAAATAGCCCGTGGCATAAATCCCCGATCGTAAAAGAGTAAAAAACGTTCGCAAAAAAATTTGATGTCTATCGTCTGTATGAGTTACATTCTAACATTTATTTCTGTTTTCCTAAGAAATCGAACAGGTGAGGTATTGGTTACCGTGTTTACAAATAGCAAAGAATTTAAATTTTAAAAAATCACTGAATGGTGATATATATCGCTTTAACTTTAATACGATGTTTGTTTGAAGTTTTTCTTAAATATAGGTGGTTTGGATTTCTTTTCTTGTATTGTCTTTATTGATTGCATTAAAATCAGCACAATACTGTGATGTAATTCAGCATAGTATGAAGAATCTGGAGCCTTCTTTATCAAAAATAATATATTTATTGGACATCTACCACAGCACAAACATGTAAAACAAACACATACACTTACATCACAAACGTTGCATCACTCACTTCATTGAATTCCAAGTTCAATCTCATTATTCTTTTCCGTTGCTAGGCAACGCTAGCAAAAGACAATATATCGTTGCCAAACGATTTTTTTAATTAATTTCTTTTACAGCCAAACGATATTTTTAAATTAATTTCCTTTATTACCAAACGATTTTTTTTATCTAATTAATTTATTTCTTTAAATATTTTAAGAATTCTATAAATATAATTTATTTTTTTTAATTCGTTACGAATATCACAACCCAAAGAAAATGCCAAACGAATTTCTTTTAAGAAAAAACAAAATAATGAAAATAAAAATAAGTAATTTAATGACTTTTTGCTTACCAACCCATTTGTTAGAAAAAAATAGAATATTTTTCTCTGATTATTTTCGTTCTATGCATATTGCGAGAAAAAAGTTGGATGAATGTAAAAATTATAACTAAAATATCCAGTCAAATTATAAAATCAAGTCGGTACAATTTTTTCTTTTGCCTTTATTTTAACAATTCTTTAAAAATAATGTTTAATTTTTCTCATAGTTATTACTTTTTAAATAAAACATTTACGAGCTCGCAATTTGAATATACGAAGCAAAATAAGACTACAAACAAATAATCAATTAACTTTTTGTTTCATGTCACGAAACCCTAATTAAAAACGAGATACAAGTAATAATTAAAGATAAAAGTTATCTTTTTTTAAATTAATGAAAGTTAATTAAGTTGATTATGATAAGTTTTAATTGCTATTCATTTGTTGTTTTTAAATCTGAATCTTTCTTTAAATCCACTGTAAGAATGGAATATCAATACCATATTTCGCAGAGAAAAATAAATGTTGTTTTTTTACGTTACAGTTACAAATATGTTAGTATCTGAAACTATTCAACGTATTAGCTGTTGGAATAATAGTTATAACTTACACAGTTCACTTAACATTTTAACTGTAGCACTTTAATTACCAATAAGAGTGAGTTAAGCACAATTCGAACTCCAGTTAACGAATTAAAACATCTTGTAAATATTAATACACAGATGGCAATGAAATTCTTTTTAAAACTGAAATTTTAAACCAATAATATTCTAAGCAAATTTCTGATTATTAGCAATGAAATGGAACTGACTAAAATGACTTTGATATGTTAAACCTTGCATCATTCAAATATGATAAAAGATAGGAAATTCCAAAGAAGAAATTTAAACTCATAATTATTTTAAAATACTTAATCATTTTTCTTTGTATTACATGATGCATTTTCAAAGAGAATATAATTAATTTCTTTACATACATTTAATTCTAGAAAAATTATTTAACTTTAAAAATGTTGTTGTTAAATATTGAATTTATTATTTAATATTGTAACGATAATGAAATTTTTAATTCTCCAGGAATTTGTTTCTTTTATATATTTTCGATCTTGTTCGTGTTCTTCTTTTTTTGTGTGTGTGAGTGTGTCTCAAACAAAACAATTGTATCCTTGATTTTATTGAATTTCTGAATTCTTATCCATTGCTTCCATCTTAAAAAAGGCAATCCATACTTAAAAAAGGCAATGTTTGTGTGCTTACTTGCGTTCGATGTCCAAACGAATCTATCGCGAAATTTGGCACACAGGTAGCCTTAAAGATGACTCAATGCACCTCGAAGCCGGAATTTTAAAATTTAATCTAGAAAATTTTTTATTTAATTTTTTGTGTTGTTTTGGGTAATTTTTGGCACGTTTACGGATATAGTATCTTTTCTAATGATCGTTGAAAAACAATCAATGCACTATCGGATAGAACAAACAATTTTCGTTCTAAGGAAGTTTGTTTTGAGCTTCAAACGTAATTTACTGAATTTTGAGAAATTTTTAAAAAATAGTCAGTTTCGCCATCGAAATTTTATTTTTGTTTTCAAATTTGTTGCATCCGACGTTCTAATAACAATATTATTTTCCATTTTTTTAGCTTATAACTGGAACGGTTCTGTCGGATTTAAAACAAGAACGGTTAAAATATCTTTCCCGTTTTTTTTTCAACAAATTTTTTCCTGGTCAGTAGAAAGATAATTTTCCTCTAGCGAGCTTCCTCCCTCGACATTTCTCCGGAACGTTGCTGGCAATTTCATTGGCTGACGAGGCAGAGCGCAGGTGACTTCATAACCTTCAACTGAATGACTTCGATTATTATTTTCGGCAGTGTCTTAATGTGTTTATGTCTCGCATAATTTACTAGATGTATAATAATCATTGAAAAAGAATATGGAGGCCTTTCTAGGAGGGCGCCATTTTTTTCTCTTGACCTAATCAGATCGGCAATAATTTAGTCCATCTTCTGATGGCAATTTTCGTTTCTTTTTTCATTACGGATTGAAAAGAACTTTGGAATGAATAGGGGATAACAGCCTTTGTAGCTGAAAATCCCCAAAAAACCCTTTTTAAATAAAATAATAATAATTTTCACGCTATAATTTTTTAATATTGTTTCGGATTAATGTATTCTGCATTGTTTTTCTACTGTTGAAATGTCATTATCGCGAAGAAAAATAAGCGGTAAAATCAATAATGTGTATCTTTCGTTTTGTTTTCAAAACTTTTTCATGTCGTTGTGTGCGGTTTTTTTTCTTCCTCATTTTATTGAAGTCCTGATTCTACAGGCAATGCCGTGCGCGTACTGCTAGTATATAATAATAATAATAATTGGGTGGTCAAAATTAAAATTATTCTGTTCACAACACTGTAGAGAAAAAAAAATATGTGATCATCAGAACGCAAATCTCGGTGGTATTAATTTTAGAACGAACGGTGGATAGATATATTAACCTTCTTGTAGCTTATATGAATTAGTTTATATACCCATATACATGCATCAAGTGCCGATACGTTCAGTGTTAAGTAGGAATACTTAAATCAGAGATTCCTTTTCACGAAAGCAATAACAAAGACCTTCGTTGATTTTATTTACGAAACTTCGAATCAACGTAAGTGCATCCTCATGACTCCAGCAGACCTACCAGAATTGTGAGATGTCCATTCATCTCTGCTCTTTTCTGTTTTCACTTCCTTTCATGAAGTAAATGGCAGACGATTATCAGAGTCCATTAGTTAAAGCTCAGATGGACCGAGAGCTGCTGTCTTTCATTCCCTTTTGAAGTGGCAGCCACCCCTCATCAGTTGGCCGGGACTTAACGCCTTTCTCCCTTATCGTCTGTCCCAGATAAGGGACAGAAGAGGGCAACTTATCTTGCCTTGAGTCGGTATTTGTTTCGTCGTAAGCAACCCCACTTCATCTTGCAGTAATCACACGTCCCTAGGCTTTCGACAGTAATTGGCTCCCGAACAACTCACACAGATTTTTCCACGGCTCAGGATTCATTACTTTTTCGATGCCCGTATTTTCCTGGAGATAAAAAAACAATGTGACCGTGTTATCGATATCTTTTTCGTGTTCTCTTCCACCTCCTCCACGTGGCGATTAACGCCGTTTTCACCAATAAAAAGTAATTATCACTGTCGTTGGAGGTAATCTCGGAACCTGTTTGTCTGAAAAGTACAGTCATTACAGTACGCTAAGTACTTCAAATTTACTTTTTAACTAACTATATAATTTTATTTAACTCTCTATTAACTTAAACTCTTTTCATCCTAAAATTGTCGCAATGTATCTCTCGGATATAAAATCTGTTCTTTGATATGATCATCCGGTTGTGATAATTTTCCCTAAATATTTATAATTATCGGTAGCTTATAATTTATTATAATTATTATTTAGAATTTATTATATTTTTTATTTAGAATTTATAAGGTTTATTATTTAGAATTTATTAGAATTATTATTTAGAATTTATTAGATTTATTATTTAGAATTTATTAGATTTGTTAATTAGAATTTATTAGATTTATTATTTAGAATTTATTAGATTTGTTATTTAGAATTGATTATATTTATTATTTAGCATTTATTATATTTATTATTTAGAATTTAATGTATTTATTATTTGGAATTTATTATATTTGTTATTTAGAATTGATTATATTTATTATTTAGAATTTGTTATATTTTTTATTTAGAATTTATTGTATTTATTATTTAGAATTTGTTATATTTTTTATTTAGAATTTATTGTATTTATTATTTAGAATTGATTATATTTATTATTTAGAATTTAAAGTATTCATTATTTAGATTTTATTATATATATTATTTAGAATTTAAGGTATTCATTATTTAGATTTTATTATATTTTTATTTAGAATTTATTATTATTATTATTTATAATGCTCAGGATTCATAAATTTTTCGATGCCCGTATTTTCCTGGAGATGAAAAAACAATGAGACCATGTTATCGGTATCTTTCTCGTGTTCTTTTCCGCCTCCTCCACATGGCGGTTAACGCCGTTTTCACCAGTAAAAAGTAATTATCACGGACGTTGGAGGTAATCTCTGAACAAATCCTATTTGTGTACAAATTACAGATATTACAGGACGTTAAGCACTTCAAATTTACGTTTTAACTAACTATATAATTCTATTTAACGCTCCGTTAGTCGCAATCATTTTCATCCTTAACCTTCTAGTGGGCGCGCAAATGTGCGAGATACACGGAAGAAAAATTTCGTTTTATATCTTTTTATAAGAGAGAACTTAGAAAGTATGACCTTGGCTATTTTTACAGCACCTTTTGACGAACCATTAGTCATTGTTTGGAATGCTAGACGTTAACCCTTCGGTACGGACGCCCACTGAAGGAAGCGAGTACTGAAGGTCGAGAACTGGCAAGCGCAGTCAGTGCCCACTGGCCGAAGCATTTTCTCCCGCTAAGCCTAACATGCATTAAATTTCGTCAAATGTACTTGTTATACAATAAGGCATAAAAAATTACCTTTACATAGAAATGAAACCATTTTTAAATATGTGATAAAAGATATCATATTCTAATTATAATAAAAAATCTTAATTAAAATACTTGATTTTTAATAATAAAAAATAAATAATCATGAAAAAATAAAAAAAATATAGTGTATTTCACTAATATTGAAAGTACCTAAATAAACACTAGATTATTGATGCAAAATATGAAAACAAAGGAAAAAATAAATATTTATATTCAATATTATAAAATACTTCAAGAAAATTTTAATAATTAACTCTTATGAAAAATCTTCTATTTTAGGACTCCACTGACATGACGGAATTGGAACCAATATATTAGTACTATCCTCTTCTAATTCAGAATTTGAAAATTCAGAACTATCTGAAGAACTCTATTAATTTATTGCTTTATCACTATCATCGGAAAAATCCATAGATGTGTCATTTAAAAATATACATATTTCCTCCTCGGAAAGATAACGCGTTCTTTTAACCATAACTGTACAAATAAAACTGAGAGGCATAAAAACACTTGACAGAAAATCTCCCATAAAATCTCAACCCAAGCGAGAAGAGAAACTATAAACAACCACTCCAAAATGAGTTAAATAACTCTTTAGCACATGCTTCTATTTACACTCGCTAGCACGTGTTTATGTTTATACTCTCAAAAATCCAATAATTCTAATTGAATGATTCACAGACACGTACGTGACCGACTACAATCTGACCTCGGAGAGATACCGGACCAATCTTTTGAAAGAAACATGGAACAGTAATGCCATCTGATGGAAAACATTTTGTTCCTAAAGCTCAACGCATATCTGCGGCACTCGGCCCACAGCAACAATGGGGTCTATTCTGGTACTCCCGGTTGGGTTGGGAATTGGGTTGGGTTCCGTTGTTAACGTGCGGAACCCAACCGGGGGTACCAGAATAGACCCCAATTTCTCCATAATGCACGAAAGCGGCGCTGAATCTATCGCAAACGCACATATGCGGCGCTCGTCCTGAAGAGGTTAACAGGACTGTGGCGTTGAAAAGATTATTTATTTGCCTTTTTATATTAATATTATAATCAGATGTATGATTTATGAACTTTTAAATAAATTTCCAAATTTAAAAACTTTTGAATATTATACAATTTAAAAACTTTTAAATTATCATTACAAAATTATAAACCTTTAAATTATTTGCTAATTGTATCATTTAAGGTATCTAAGATTCTAAAAGGTGCAATTAGCAAATAGTTTAAAGGTTTATAATTTTGTAATGATATTTAAAGGTTTTTAATTTTGCATAATATTTAAAAGTTCAAAAATCATACATCTGATTATAATATTAATATATAAAATAAAAAGGTAAATAAATAATCTTTTCAACACCACAGCACCCAACATCTGCTCTTTGTATTTCAGAGATACGAACGAGAGTTAACGCTGAAGTCAGTAAAATGAATATAAAACCGATTTCTTGCATTTTATATCAAAAAATATACGTTTTTCTACTTCCATAGTGTTTTACAGTTTTATATTACAAATGTAAATATTTCATTTGATAAATTGGCAATTTCATTTTTGTTTTTACGTCATTCAGCTAACTCGTTAGTTATTTTTTGTTGATTTTATGTTTCATGTTTACATTGTTTCAATTCCTTTCCAATAAAAATGGTTTAAAATAATTGTATTGGTTATAACCCTTACCCAATTACAACCTAATTTTAATAATTATCCTTTTAAAAATGTATATTTTGAAATATCGCGTCCTTTCATATTGGTATAGAGGGTGCTCTCGCTGAAAGGCTAAATTGTCACGATGTTTCTCTCAGTTATAAAATCTATTCTACGATATGATAATTCGGTTTTGATAACATTTACTCCATAATAAGAATCTAATTAAGTGTTCTGTGTCCGTACACCGTTAATATAATGTTGCGGGAAGCGACAACCAGCTCACTTATCAGGCGGCTCATCATCCACTTACTAGTGGTGTCCGCCCGGTGGATCCTATATAAAGATTTAAAAATCTATAATATAAAACAGAAAATACACGTGTCTGTCGGTCACAGGAACTCCTCCTAAACTGTGAACGGTAGCCACATGAAATTTGCACGTGACATTATGGGGTACATTTCTAGGTCAACTCTGCTATTTTCAAATTTTAGAATTAATTCGTTCTTAAGATATTTAATTAAATAACGAAAATTAGCCGCTGTAAAGCTTAATGATTAGACGTTTTTCACCATTACCTTCTGAAATACTTATCGCACAAAATTTTTACACCATCTTAAAGAGCGAAAAATTATCTATCTAATGATAGTTATTCCATTGAGGTAAAACATTTTCTCTAATTCTAATTTACGTTTCAAAATGCAATTTTAACACAATTTTTAATATAATACAGTGATCTCTCACTTATGCGCGGGCGCAGGGGACAGCGAAAAAAAACGCGCATAAGTGAGGGACGCGCATATGCGGAAAACCACAAAAGGAAGCTTAAAAGTGGAACATCAATACAGTGTGTATATATTGTTAACTAATACTACGTATATACTACTGAAAAATGTAATTAAGATTAGTTTCAAAATGCAAATGCGTGTATAACTGCCGTTAATTATTTTTTAAGAACACAAAGAAAATGGAAATGCTCCCGATATTTTAAAATATCTCTCAATGTCGATTCTGGGACATTAAAATGCTCCGCCAAAGCTGTTTTCGAGGTGCAAGAATTTTCTTCGAATTTTTTAATAACATCCATTTTAAACGAAAGCGATTTTTTTTTTTTTTTTACCATTTCACAACGTAACCATCTAACCAAAACTCCAAAGATGGTTCTTTCGTTAGCGATCAATGTCACGTGGTACGTACAGTACTAATCTCTTAAATTGGCTATTGAATAAATGCGACTTTTACTGACACCAATCACAAGAACCCCCACGTATACCCCTGTGCATAAGTTAGAGGAATGTGTTCCTGGAATCGAACAATAGAGAAAGGGCGAGGGAATGCATTCCTAGGGTTTTTGTTCTGCTGAAAAAAAACTGTTTGAACTAAGAAAATTTTTGCGATGCGCATAAGTGAGAGGTGTTTTTCAGTACCGCGCATAAATGAATGAGTTATCTTTGTTTTCCCATATCCCTGGCCGGGACCGCGAAAAAAACGCGCATAAGTGAAAAATGCGCATAAAAGAGAGCGCGTACAAGTGAGAGGTCACTGATATCTCAGACTCAACTCTATAATAACTATATAATTTTTAATTTATACTATAATCCAATACTTATAAAATTAAACTATTAATTCTTATAAAATTAAATTCGAGCTAATATACTGTTTATAAAATCCTTCATTCACATGAATTTGCCACTGTTAAAGTTAATATAAGAAAATAAGTTTTTCTTTGGACATTTTTATTTCCAAGGCAGACTTTTCATTTCCCTTATGATGTCGTAGCATATAATTCTTTTAATATGGTTGCTCAGTAATCCAATTATTGTGCAATTGGGTTAATTATTCTCTTACTCTTTCTGTGAGATGTTTTGCTCGATTATCAAAAATTTGTAAATGATTCTTATGAATGTGTTATGTAAGTCTTTCGTGATTACTTCATCCGGTTCCTATCGAAGGGAGAGGAACTAGGAAGAAAAAATGTGTTTTACCGGTCTATTTCTCACGAGAAATCTCTCTAAACGGTGAATAGTATCGAGATAAAATTTGCTTATTCCATTCTGGGGTCCATTTATAGATCAATTAGTGAACTTTTCAAGTTTCAAAAATTTTTTACTTCTTAAAATATTTAATTAAGTATCAAAAATTAGCCAATTGTCGGCCTTTTTTCCTAAGTCTTTCGCCAATAACTTCTGAAATATATATTGCACGAAAATGATTTATATACCATCTTCAAGAGCAGAAAATTTTCTTCTTACTGATCTGAATTGAAATGGCTACTTCCTTTTCTCCCAATTTTCATAAATATTTCGAAATTCATTTTAAACATAATCTGTAGCAATGCTTTCTATTATTGTAATTATATTCAAACCGATTTATTGTTCTATAATATCCTTTATTCTCATGTTTTTACCACTGTTCAAGTTATGATTAATTTAGTTATTATTTATGATTAATTAATTTAATTATTAATTAAATTAATTAATAATTAAATTAAAAATTAATATTATAATTATTAATTACAATGATTAATAATTATTATTAGTAGTATTATTAATTCTTATTAATTATAATAATTAATTAATAATATTTAATTAATAATTAAATTAAAAATTAATATTACTGAAAAATATTACTGATTAAAAATATTACAGAAAGACAGAATTTTTGCTTCAGCTTTTATTTTACAGTTTGTGTGCACAGTAAATGACGTCAGTTATATACTCTCTCTATGCAATGCTTCAGCTAATTTTTGTGAAATTTTAAATGATTCCAATAAGCGTGTAAAACCATTCAAGACTGAGTCCAGTTTCTACCGGAGGGAGACGACCTAAGAAGAAAAAGGAAGAAGAACACTATATGGTGTTTATCCGGTCAATCACACAAACACCGAAAAGAAGAGAATTGTAGTCCGGATAATGGCAATAAAAACCAAGATATGAAAGAGCTTCTGTTGTCATCGTAGCAATGATGGGGGGGGGTGGTGGAATGGAGTACCAGGGACTGCTAGATTCGTGCCATTTGGTTCAAACTATTGAGAGGAAAAAGATGAAAAGGGTTTTGCTGCTGGCTGAGATGGACAGACAACATGAGGGGAAGATCGAAAATCAAAGAAAGACGCTTCTGTGGAAAACTGTTTTATCATTTTTAAAGTCTTATAAGTACTTAGACTTAAAATTTTCTTTATGTCGAGCAACGTTGGGTATGTCAGCTAGTATATATATATAAATTACGATATAAAACAATATAGAAAACAAAGTAACATCTATCTCACTGTGAAATATATTTTTCTATAAATAATGCAACATTCACCATATTTCAAGAATTATCAAGCAGCAAAAATTTGTTTTGAAATGAATTTAATTCGAATTGAAGAAAATTATCAAATTTCCCATTACTCTTTTCAAAATAGTATATGTAGTTCCATTTTCTTAATAGCGGCATATTCAAGCATTTATTCGTTTTAATCGGATTAGCAAACCTTATAGACAGCTCAGTATATAATTGAGCCATCTTTAATAACACTAAACATAGTAAATGAAATGGAATTTTTATTAATTGTTTCAATTTTACATCAAAGTTTGACTACAAAATGTACAAATATAAAAGATTCGAAAAAAATCACGATTTAAAATAATCGCTATATTATCAAAAATAATTTTTCGCTAAAAGTGTAAGAATTTTATTTGATATTTCATTAAAAAAAGTGCGTATAGTTTTAAAGAGCATGTTCTAGTATAATAAAAAAGCCATAAAATCGCATTTCTTTCGTATAAAAACAAACTTCTGAAAATGGAAAGATTAAAAACTTTTTTTTTGCCTGGAAATTAAATTTTATTTTCAAATGAAATCTTCAGTTAATAACATATTTTTAAAATCCCTTGTGCCCAAGTATTTATATGAAGTTCTTTAAAGAAATACACAAATAGAGTACATGAGAAAATATTTATAACATGAATTTCATCAGATATAAAATTTGCATAAAATTAAGAAAATTCTCAGCTATGTAGATAGCCAATTCATTTCTTATTTGACATATGCTTAAGTATTATTCAAATTCTCATAAATTGTGCTCATGAAAATTGTTTTTCAGCTATAAGGTAAGTGGTTTAAATTCTTTTCAAAATTCCACTCATATAAAATACCGTAACATTTTCATGATGACAAACTGTAACCATAAAAATTACTTATCATCTATAAATCTACAATTTTAAATTCATTTTGTAAATAACATTTATATAAAGTGTAGGGAAAAAAAGATGCAATTTAAAATATTATTATTCTAATATCCATCAACTCATTGGACTACGTAGAAAATGCTGTTTCAAATATTAAATACTGAATTTCACACATTTATTTCCTGAAATAAGTGACAAATATTTTAATGCCATCTGTGATTAATGTCAAATTTAGTACATTTTCTTCATTAAAAAGTAAACAAGATACCAAGTATGAAGGTGTGAATCCACACATGAAAACATCAGATTATATATAAAATTTCTCGCATCTTTCTATTTAACACTCATTTCTTATGGTATTGCTTAGAAGCGTTTTCCATCTTAATGTGGCATTCTACAAGAAGAAAGCTTCATATGATGATAGTCGTGAATAAGTCTATTAATTGTCATATTCAAATTTTTCGTGCTGCATTTAGCTCTCTTCAACAGAATTCAGTAAATAGTTTATTGCTAATTTATAAGAAGTCAAGCAACTTTGTTAAGTCGTGTCTCCATTACATATTGTTGGAAGTAAACATTATGGAAAGAAATCCATGCTGAGTCCATTGCACTTCTTCAAAATAGCTTTTTCACCAAAGTCTTGGCAAAGAATATTCATTTAAAAATTTCTGTATTTACACAAATTAGTGTCACATATTGATGTATTAGGAATGATATTCAACTTGAAAGGGTAAAAACATTGAATCTGTGATAGCTGAAACAACAGAAAAAGTCAATCACAGGAATGAGCATCATCGACGAATTTTCGAATGCGCACAGAAATGAATATCTTGTTCGCCACTTAGAATCTGGTGAATTGGACTTTTATCAACGATGATGGAATCTATACAACCTTTGAAACCTTCATAATAGGCTAATGGCAATCCCAAAGGCATAACGGGAGATCCACCTAAATAAACGAAAAGAAACATCAAGAACACGACATGAAAAATAATAATAAATGGTCAATAATGCACATTTCAACATAAAACGAATTGTTCTGGATATAAATTGTTAAAATCGTCTGCTTTTAGACATTTCTTTTTAATGTTCTGCCAGAATTATTTTGATGTATTTCAGCAGCAATGCATATTTCATCATAAAACGAATTGTTCTGGATATAAATTGTTAATCGTCTGCTTTTAGACTTTTCTTTTCAATGTTCTGCCAGAATTCTTTTGATGTATTTCAGCAACAATGCATATTTCATCATAAAACGAATTGTTCTGGATATAAATTGTTAATCGTCTGCTTTAAGACTTTTCTTTTTAATGTTCTGCCAGAATTTTTTTTGTGTATTTCAGCAATAATGCATATTTCATCATAAAACGAATTGTTCTGGATATAAATTGTTAATCGTCTGCTTTTAGACTTTTCTTTTTAATGTTCTGCCAGAATTCTTTTGATATATTTCAGCAACAGTTCTTCGTCTGTATTCTTGTTCGTGATGCGTTTTTATCCGTGCTTATATGTTGATTTCTTGTTAAAATAATTTTTCTGTTGAACCCTGACTTAAATATGAAAAAATTTGAGAATGCAAGAATAGCATTATTATATTCCCATTATTAAAAAAGAAAATTCAGGAGAATCATTAGAAGTTAGTATTATTTCATTTTCAATATTAAACGAAAATAAATCTATATCTGAACAAAGCGTATATTTATCAACCTCATAAATAAGAAAATGTTACAACATGAAGCATTGGTTAATTGTAAGTAAACCAAATGGATTTGAATTGTAACCGCTAAATTAGTCTCTGTGACACGTGCAAGAATATTTAAACTTATAATATGAAATTAAAGTATTTGTAGACGTCACATTTCAATACAAAAAGTCTTTTAAACCACACACACACATCTGCATTGTTCCACAGACTTTTAGTTGAAGTAAAGAACAGCATATTTCCAAAACAGAAGGTGCCACTCGAAACTGTTTTTAGCCATTTTCGAATAAATTTTAGTTCTTAAGTATTAAAAAAATGTGCTGACAACCTCTGACTTGATCTCAGCCCCTACCAAGAAAGCTGTATTTACTTCATACGAACTTGAAAATATAGGCTTAAAAATGTTTTCTGTTGATTATTATCTACACTATTAAAATTCGACTGTATGTGTGTATGTCCGGCTATCTTCTCACGAACCGCTGAACGAAGAAGCGCGCAGAAAGTACCAAAAGATAGGAAATAATCCAAGGAATACATTTTGGTCATTTAAATTCCGAAATTACAATTAGTAAAAAAAAGATATTAATTAAAAACTAATTTACAACAATACTTTTCATTGTTGCAGCGCAAATCAAATCGTTTTTAATGTTAAAACAAATATTTAATTGCTTGTTTCTGTTTCATTGTTGAAAGCAGCAACAATGCAATATGGATTCCTCAGCAGTGCAATGTGGATGGCGTTGTGAGCTGAGTTTGGTAATTGATACAAAGAAACAGAGAAATCAAAATCGCTCAAATAGGGGTTTTACTAAAAAAAATTTTCCCGTGAGATTTAACTTTGTGATTAATGTATGTAGTGCATCTTGCTTCATTTGTTTATAAATTGGACGCGGGCAAATGAAAAAATATGGATCCCAAGCGATGCTGTCACGTGACCTCACTTCTCTCAGCCAGGGAATGACGCATTAACCCGTGTAACGCCGGATCATGCAGCTAGTTATTTCATATTTTTGCGCTTTAAAAAAATGAGTTTTGTTGTAAAACTATCTCATTGTTGAAATGGCAATTTCATTATATGGACGAGAGAAGTTAGTAAAATCATTCGATATGAAATAAAGAGTTTCTCCCTCTACAAATATACATAGTGATAATTTTTCTAAAATTTTAGGCTTCTGAAATTCTACACAAACTATCATATTTAACTATACAAATTTTTTTAGCCGGCACCATGCTAAAGATTAAGATTAAAATGCTTTCACTTACCTATCCACAACACCCCATCCGTATTCAAATCAGTAGTTCCCGAGTCAGTCATATTGGATACTGAATGAATTTTGTCCACTCGTATCTCTCCCAGTCTCTTCTTCCTGAAAACGAATAAAAATATAATTATTTGATAAATTTATATTATCTGCAATAACTTCCAAGAAATAGCAATAAGCGCGGTGCTAATAAAAATGGAAATGTATCCAAAAGGTTGAAAAGCATGAATGAGAAGATTTGTTCTAAAACAAATCCTCTCATAAATAGATATCTTCTTCCATCTGTACAATTAGATATTTCATTCTCATATTCAACAAACATAAGAAGATATCGTAAACTAGAAAATCAAACGTTATGTTATGACGGGTGCAAATTGCCTCTTCATTCGAGATTTCCCGTCAAATTTGACGCGTTTAAATACATATATTGGAGAGAGAAATGTTTAACATTGATTGAAAAAAATAACAAACATAAGTTTTATGATAGGAAATATCTTTTTATTTACATATTTCTTTATTCAAAAACCCTTTTGGTAAACAACATTCCGTGTGAAGTATTTTTCGTTGTTTAACAATTTTATTATAATTCAATAAACATGAAATTCTTAGCTTGTCAAACATAAGTCAAAAGTTAAAATTTCAAAGGAATTCTTTTTCGAAATTCTAATCAAAGCAAAGAACTTCTCTGTTTGTCAAACGTTACCAAAAAATATTATCAAATTATATCATCACGATTGCAATAAATAATCAGATGCATCGTGGCGTCCAAACTATATCACGCGCTTGATATACCCCCGACGTGATTTACTACTTTCTATTAAAAAACGGAAATTAATTTGAAATATATGATTTATATAATTTAAAATTTCTCGGGAACTATCGATCATAGCGAGATCAATTTTATATCAGTCGATAGAAAATTTTATCTCACAATTTTAGAGCTATTAAATTCGAAATTAGAACGACACTTACTCTTTTAAATTTAAAATTACTGAAATTTAGGTTTTCTAACAATGAAATAATGCTGTTTAACGTTTCGCAGTGCTATGGCGCGAGTTTTATTGTTGGTGACGTCAGAGTGTTACCGAGAGACAGATCTAGGCTATTATATTAGTAATTTATATGATGGTAATGGCAATTTTAAAATGATAGCAAAATTTCATGGCGAGTGAAAGTAAGAATCACAACCTTGAATGTAAGGGGTTCGATAAATTCTAACCTTATACTGTCTGAAATGTACCAAGAAATTAATAGTAGAAACTTTCTCAAAAAGCAGTGAATTAACCACTGATCTACTGTCAAATATTATTTTTTCTCAGAAGCAAATGATAAAATTGTGAGGCTGATATGTACCAAAGTGAAACATATCTTATTTCTGATTTATAAAAAAATGAATATAAAAAATATTTTTTACAGTTAAATTTATTTCTGAATAGAGTCTACAATGATAATGAAACTGCTCGAGTTATGAAGGGAGTCTGTTGACGCTCACGTGACACACGTCATTTATTATTATTAATCCACCGGGAGGGAACCGACCAGATAAGGTTTACGGTTGCACAAAACCCTCTCAGCTTAAAGAAGAAATACAAAAGAAAAGGATAAAAGTTAAAACAACAATAAAAATAAATACATAAAGTAAAAACTGAAACAGTCTGCAATGAAAGTCTTAATTGCTGGTGGAAGGGAGAAAGGGGTTCCTAATCCATGATGATATCAAGCCTTCGTTCATGAGGGATCGTCATATTACTCATGAGTCGTGCCAGGGATCTTCTGCCTTGGACAATATTTTCACACCACGTCGAAAGATTTTCAGCACTGGGTTTCGTGAAATGAAAGGGTTTTGTCACTGGGCAGACTGTTGCGTAGTGGTTTGAATCACCTTTAGCACCGCAAACGCATCGATCGTGTGAACATAAACCGAGCCCGTGAAGATAGGTCTCGAAAGGCCCATGTGCTGTGATGTATTGGTTGGTTCTGGAGTTTTAATGAGGCTTGATTAATGTTGACTTGAGGTACGAAATGGAAGTTCGCCGTCCCGTTCCCGAAAGGTTCCATCTATCCTACCAGATTTCAAGGAAACACTTGAGATTTTTTAAGGCAAGATTTAGGGAGATCGATACTGTTGTTGAGAGTACAGCCATGAGTACCATGGCCATCTGGTCAGCAACCTCGTTCCCTAGTACTCCCGAATGTCCTTTAACCCAGGAGATTACAACTTCGGTTGTTAAGAAGCTCCAGATGTTCAGGATTTCCCGGGCAATAGATGAGTTTTGCTGGAGAGCCGCAAGACTATCTGTATGAATAGTGCAATCAGCCTGGGACTCTTGTGATAACCAGAGAATGGCTTCTCTCAATGCTACCATCTCAGCCTGAAAAACACTATTATTATCATCTAATTTGGCCAACCATTTGTGATGAATAAATCCATGGAGGAAGACACAGAAAGCAGAGGCAGTTCTGCTTTGTCTGTGCGCCATTTTTCCTCGAGAGAGATGGGAATTGATGTATGTGCAGATGAAGAAGAGTGCGAGGTGGAACTTCATAAAGGGGTTTCCAGAATCTTCCAAATCAGTGAGTTGAAACTCGAAAGGAGATGACATTAGTGAACGCAGCTTTTCTTGCAATATCAAGGTGAACTGGTTCAAGACATGCGAGGACTAGCAAGGAATTACTTAGAAGTTGTTCGGTAAGCCCTGCAAATCATGAGAGTAAACATTCGCTATGTAGAGAGGATAAATTTTTTCCGCAGTTTCACCGTTCCAATTCAGGGTTGATTTCAATGCATCTCCTTCCAGGTAGAAAATTAGCGCAACGTTAAGGCGAGTACACATTTATTAGCCAAACGGTTCGCGAATAGTTTGAGAGTCGTTAAAATAGAACATTTCCCCGACGAACAAATCGCGAACATTGGAAAATTAGGAAACCCAAATCGAACCGTTAATCATTGCTTGTCAGTCGCCAGTGGAGGGGTGAGGGTCTTTGAAAGTGCTTTGGAAAACCCCTTTGTTTGCAGATTTAACTTTGCTGGTTCGAAGGATGTTCGTGTGGAACGAAGAACTACACTCGAACACGCCGAATCCCTTTCGATTCGAGAGACGATCGCATCAATGCAATAAACCCGTCCACATCTGCGAATCAGCTGATCGCGAGCGGTATGAGAACAATTCGGCTGTCACGTGTATTCGCGTTATTATAGAACACCGTAAGACTAAGTGCAGTTATAGATTAAATGACATGCGCAGTTATGTTTGTCATGTGACTGTGGGATCACGTTAATAAATCCCATTCTTCATCACACTGGAAAAACAGTTTTTCGTGACTGTCACAATACAAGCATTCATAAACGCGATGTTTTTACTCAATAAGGAATTTCTTCTTGATAAACAAAATTTTGAGACATCAACAATGAAACTGCTGGCACTACAACCATGATTGATTTAAATTTTTGTCGAAACCGAAAATTCGTCAGAATTAACATAACAAAACTTCTATTTCTTTCATTCCAAAGAACTGTGAAATGCTGAGGTGAACTGCTTTAATGCTATGAGGACAACAGACACGTGTAGGCACTGTTTTCTGGAAAGTCAAACTTATCAAACAACCGAGAAAGCTGTCAACAGCATTAGAATATTAATACCGTTGACAAAAAGTGTTTGTTAAAATGGGAAAGCGAGATTTTCACAGTCCTACGCTGCTTCTCAAATATGAAATTTCCTGAAAACTTTCTTTACAAGAAAATGCCTTTCTAAAGTACATGAATGAAGAAAAACATAAAATTTAATAAGCTTTATATTAATATCGACAATAAAGTTTCTTCCGTAATTATAATAAAATTAGAAAATCACCCGTCATGGTATGAAGGGTGCAAATTGCCTCTTCATTCGAGAGATTTCCCGTCAAACTTGATGTGTTTAAATAGATATGTAAGCAAGAGAAATGTTTAACATTGATTGAAAACGAATAAAGTAAACATATGTTTTATCACAGTAATGATTTTTTTATTTACATATTATTTACATATTTCTTTATTCAAAAAACCTCTTGGTAAACAACATTCCGTGTGGAGTATCTTTCGTTGTTTAACATTTTTCCTTGTACTTCAGATGTCTTTGTATAAATTTTAACTTTGACAAAAAATATTATCAAATTAAATAATCAGATGCATCCTGGCGTCCAAACTATATCACGCGCATGATATACCACCAACGTGATACACTACTTTCTATTAAAAAACGGAAATTAAGTTGAAATATAGGATAATATAATTTAAAATTTCTCGGGAACTATTGATCATAGTGAGATAAATTTTATATCCATCGATAGCAAATTTTATTTCACTATTTTAAAGCTATTAAATTTGAACGACGATTACTTTTTTAAATTTAAAATTACTGAAATTTAGGTGCTCTAACAATTAAATAACCCTTTATGTACTGAATTTACCTACTAACAACTTTTTAATTTTGTTTTTTAATCATTAGATAATTTTTGTATGTAGAATAACCCTGAGAATGAGGAAAACACTTTTTTAATTAATTAAAATTACTTAATTAATTTAATTAATAATAGAAAAATTTTACTTTCTGCCTTCAGCTGCCATTTACTGCTTGTTATTGAAACTCCATTCTCCGTGTTCTTGTGAATACCGTCAGGAAAAACGACCATATTGCGAAGGTATGAACGTGATTAAAGCAGTACTTTTAAGTACCGTCAGTAGATAAAGGGATAATGCTGTTTAACGTCTCACAGTGCTATGGCGCTAATTTTAGTGTTGGCGTTGTTAGAGCGTTACCGGATCGTTGAGAGACAGATCTGGGCTATTATATTAGTAATATTTGGTAAACATTATATTTTTGCTCATTTTTAAAAGGACTTGAATGTTGATGTGGAGGGATTCGCATGATGTGGAAAACTTTACCAGGAGCATAACAACTATTCATTAACATCCATAATGAGGATAGTTGTTATTGTTGTTATCATGCGTTTCTGACGCATGGATTTCCCAACATGCTCGTAATGTTAGAGATCTGCCAGTTTTAATATTTTTGAGTGTGCCAAAATACTTAAAAAAAGAGTTAAAAGCTGTATAAAATCCTATAATAACAGTCCTGGCATTGTGACAATCCCTATTTCAGGAATGGGTCATATCTTTTGTGGAAGGGCTCATTCGCACGCCATACAGAGCTTATTTTGTAACCAGAACAAAGCCTATCTTTGCGATAACTAAAGATCCAACACTGTACGACTGGACATTCGCCACTGCTACATGGCAATACCAGTCCTCAAGTTCATTTTTAAAGGGACTAGAATGTTGAAGCAGAGGGATTCGTATCACGTGAAACTTTACCAGGAGCATAACAACTATTCATTAACATCCATAATGGCGATTGTTGTTATCGTGCATTTCTGACGCATGTATTTCCCAACATGCTCGTAATGTTAGAGATCTGCCAGTTTTAATATTTTTGAGTGTGCCAAAATACTTGAAAAAAGAGTTAAAAGCTGTATAAAATCCTATAATAACAGTCCTGGCATTGTGACAATCATTATTTCGGGAATGGGTCATATCTTTTGTGGAAGGGCTCATTCGCACGCCATACAGAGCTTATTTTGTAACCAGAACAAAGCCTATCTTTGCGATAACTAAAGATCCAACACTATACGACTGGACATTCGCCACTGCTCCATGGTAATACCAGTCCTCAAGTTCATTTTTAAAGGGATTAGAATGTTGATGCAGAGGGATTCGCATCACGTGGAACTTTACCAGGAGCATAACAACTATTCATTAACATACATAATGGCGATTGTTGTTATCGTGCATTTTTGACGCATGGATTTCCCAACATGCTCGTAATGTTAGAGATCTGCCAGTTTTAATATTTTTAGTGTGCCAAAATACTTTAAAAAGAGAGTTAAAAGCTGTATAAAGTCCTATAATAACAGTCCTGGCATTGTGACAATCCCTATTTCAGGAATGGGTCATATCCTTTGTAGAATGACTCATTCGCAAGCCATACAGAGATTATTTTGTAGCCAGAACAAAGTCTGGATTTGCGATAAATAAAGGTCGGCCATCCAACACTATATGACTTGGCATGACGCCACCCCACACCCCAGGTGCCTATACCCTTAAGGGTCATCTAATCAGTTGGGTGGGTGCAGGGTGGATGGGTACAGGAATTTCCACCACAGGGCCCTGGGAACCGACACGAATGCCATACCCCGAACAACTTTAAATTTTGCCCCAACCCCATGGTTTAAACTTATGAAAAAACCCAAAACTTAAACTGGGGCAATTACTGAATCATAACTAATATATGCCCTGTGGGGCAACACACTCTTGAGATATCCGAACACGTTGAAAAGTCGATTTTCGGCCAAAATTCCCATTTTTTTTTTGTTTTTGATGTTTTGGATAGTTCATTGATTTACCTTTCTGAAACATATTTACTTTTGTCGGTACGTTAATTAGAAGATGAGATATTAATTGTTTTATAACAAACCGAAAACCGGAAATGGGCGTAAATAACCGAAAGTTGTCATTTAAGGGACAGAAACCTGTCAAAAATTCTCTCAAACTGCATTTTTTTCAAGTTGATATGATGTTAGTATATTTTAGGAATGTTTTTAAAGTTTAGATACTTAATTTAAGCGTGTGGCAAAACTAAAATTTGATTTTTCTCGAAACTAGACTTTATGCATGACTTTCACACTTCAAACGTGATAACTCAAGATATTATCACTCGATTGTTCTGAAATTTTGTGAACACTTTCTTCAGCTGCTTCTCTAGTGAATGTACTAGAATAATGTATATTGTAACAATATTTTTATAATTATGATCTTCTATTTGAAAATTGACATAAAAAATTTGCTGTAAATCTTATAATGATTGGTTGATTAGCTCTAAAAATTTTATTTATCCAAAGAATGTTAAGATTCTAGTACAAGCACTAGTCCATAGTATGTAGTTTAGTTTAGAAATAGTTTTATTTGAAATTATTACGAAAGTTTGACCTCTAGCATGTTTGAAGTTTTTAAAAATTTCCTCTAAGAAACAGCAAAAATTTAGGTTTTTTGAAAATTCATAATAATTTATACTCAAAAATAATACTCTATTATTAATCCTAATAAAGTTCAAATCTAAAAAACTTATTATTGTATTTCTATAAAATAATTCTTAAAAAAATGGCTCCGAACGTGTTTGGATACCGAGTTTGACATTTACGGACAGAAATAATGAAAAACATTCAAACAACAGAACTTGATTAAATAACACTATATGGCTACACATTCACCACTTCTCTATGGCAAAATCAGTCTTCAATGCGTAAGACTAGTGAGAATTGGAGCGGGAGGTAGAGGAAGATATCCAACCGGTCATCCACTGCTTCGTTTGGACTGCTGAGCGGTAAATCAACGCCGGAGGTAGTATCTACGTGTGCGGGGGTGGAGGCGAGAGTCGGGGATCGGATTGACTGGTAGTGACAGATTTTGCGTTGTGGAGCGGTCGTAAATTATCTACCTAAATGGATGGACTAAAAATGGAATGGTGTGGATTACCATCACGGCAATGGTTTGGAGTGGAACGGACGTGGATGACTCTTTTATATTAGCTTCTAACGATTTAACTTAAGCAGATGACGCCAGAATCAGGTCCAGAATATCAACTTTTTTAAATTTTATTTTGGACCAACGCCGACCAGCCTACCCAAACGGGTGTAAGGCCTACAACGGTAGGCGAGGAGACAACAAGTTAAATTTATTTTACACGCTGTGCCTGCCCTGAACAGGGGCAGTGAATTCAAACAGATTGAGTTATAAAACACAGTTGTTCACCCACACAAGTGGGGAGAAAGACTGGTCACAAATTCTCAACCCACCTGGTGTGGGAAGTACTTGATTACGATGGAAATGCTCTCACTTAACGTATAAAACCACAAGTTAAAACAAAAACTACCACATACCTAAATTGCTTAAAATCTGTTAGGGCAAAGAATTAGAACTGATAAAAGCATAATTTAGGAAACGAAGTAACCAAGAATAATATACAGTAAAAGAATAATAAGAAAAAAGTGAACGATAACAATCTGGACAGAGCACTCTGAATACAAATTTAAACACCTTAAAAAATCAGAGCAACAATAAAATCAAACCTTAACACAAGCAAAAAAAAAAATATCGACACAAGAACACTATGCAATGTCAGAAACACTTTCTTAAAAATTGTGGTATATGCTAAAAACCATCATCATCCCTTTCATAACAACAGAGGGATCCCTAGATGATAGACCCATCAGATCTGGTAGTCAAATCAATTAAAATTTGAGATAAAAGTTTAGAAAAAGCCCCCTGAAAATGCATTATTACGGGGGTTTCTGAGATAAAATCTATAAAATAATTAAAAACATTCTAGTTAAAAGTTGTCAATATTATAAAAAGATTAAATCAATCAGCAAGACAAGAGCAACAGCACAACGACGCCATTGAAAATGGTATCCCCAGAGATCTGTACTCCAATGTAAAATTCAATTTAAATACACAGATTTTTCTAAAAAAATATAGATAAAAACAAATTGACGTTTCACAATGGTAAAAAATAACAATAATAACTCTAAAAACCCAAGTTAAAACTATATTAGTTTTAACTTGGGGATTAGCTTAAATTCCAGAATATCGATTGAGCCGAGTGCTACACTTAACATCCGAGAATTCTCACAAGGGTTTATAATTTACCTGTGAAATGAGACAGTGTGCCATACGCCATCATCAACCTTCCGGTCACTCTTGACTGTCAAGATGTCGTTCTGTTTCCTGAGATTGAAACTCAGTTCGGGATATCCATCAACCAAGGCGATGGCTAAGAAGTCACTTTTCATAGTAGATTTTTTACTCGTCCAAAATAACAGACCGGATGAATGGGTAGTACGGAAGCGTACTTGAAATCTATTGGATTTTCGTCTCTTTGAACTAAAAAAAATCGAAATTCTTTTAAATACTGAATACAGTAAGTGAGTAAAATAAGTAAGTATTAAATACTGAATACAGTGAGTAAAATAAGTAGATATTAAATACTGAATATAGTAAGTGATTAAAATAAGTATTAAATACTGAATACAGTAAGTGAGTAAAATAAGTAAGTGAAACTTCCTTAAATTAGAAAGTCAATTAAAATTTTCAAATTTTAAAATTTTCTATACGCACACCATATTTTATGTCATAACTACTTACAATAAACATAAATAAGTCGAACTTATCTAATCAAAGGGAAAATTTATCAGCAAAAAATTAGGGAATATAAAATTGATTATGCTTCAAAATTCTAAATTTAAAAAATGAATATACACCACTGGCCAAAAGTATTGCAAGATTGATAAAATGGTTTGTGGAAAAACCCTCATCATTGTGTTTGTCTTAAAGAACAACAGAAATTCTGGTGGTTGCAATGCCTACAACTTTCTAAATCTTAATGTTATTCAATAATAATTATAATATAATCTGCCTTAGATATCTGGCTTCGACGTTATGGAAGAAAATTCATGCTATGTTTCGCGCATGCACAGTTAAAAAGTATTTACTACCAATACTCATATTTCCTGAAATATTCAAGTTATTTACTCCAAATTTTAATACAATGTTTATCTAACATGTTGTCGACTATTCTGTACGTTTCGCAAAATTTAGAGTAAAACTTTTCATGCTATAAGCAAACAACATGCATAAAATTTGGAATGTTATAAAAAATGGTGAGCCCAAATCACTTTCGTCTTCATTAATCTGTGGACGGTCCCCTAAATGTCTTCGTGACAGAATCTTCACTGTAAAATGTTAGTTCCACGATTCTCCACAACTGATTGTGAAACATGGTATTCAAATTCATTCCAAATGATTCGCATTTTGCCAATCTTCAATACTTTTGGCCCGTAGTCTAAATAATGAATACTATCTTTAGCGGCTAAAGTTCTTTAATAAAGTAGTAGTTAAAAATTTCTACTTTTAATTTGTAATTCATTATAATAAATATTATAGAATCTTGATATTAGGTTTATTTTCAAATCCAATACCAGGTGGCGCCGCGCGATTAGACTCAAAATTAAAACAAATTAAAGACTGACAAAACTATGGTACACCAGAGAGTGAGTGAAAAATCGATTAAAAAGTACCATCTTTATACTAATTTGGAGCGTCTTAAATAAAATTGTATAGAAAAGGATCGAACTCACAATTATACAGCCGAGACTCAGCTAATATTTATGCGTTGAATTCTTTTATTTCCTACTTCACATTTTTATATTATAGATTTCATTGTCATAAAACTCAAAATATTAAAAAGTACACCTCCAATTTTTGATTTTTATCAGCATTAATTAACGTATAGGAATGATGAGTTATAAACATACTATATGAGAAAAATCATTTTATGAAAATGTCTTCAAACATGGAAGGTAATTTTTGCTACTTTTAGCTCTATTTAATGTTTACTTGACTGGTAATGCGATGCTTCAAAAATTCGACATTTTTTATGCAAATTTGACTTCAAAAAGAACTTAAAATCTCTAGAGTTTAATTAAAGATGAAGAGGCTGTCAACAGTTTGGTAAGTGCGGAATATCGCGCGATCAAAACATATTAGTTTCTGCTGTGTTTCCACATCGAATAAGCCTAATTTATTCAAGGAATCAAAATTAACAAAAATGATTTCATTCCTAACTTTTAGAAACAGTGCAAATTTTTTTTATTTACTTCGCTTGTTTCCTACGTGCAATGTCAACTTCTAATTATTAATACGAAGGAAAGCTTGTTGATGAAAAAAATGTTTGCTAATAAAGTTGTAATCTTAATACGAATAATTTATTTTTTCCAGTAGTTATCGTTGTGTGTTAATGTATCGATAAATTTTAACCAATCTTCTATCACAAAACCTAATTCGCGAGGCTTTAACTATGAATATGCATGAAAATTCTCTAACAGTTTATAATTTTAAGTTCCCTTTAAAATTTAAAATTTCTTTCCTTTTATAGAAATTGCAAAATTGGAGATCTGACAAAATTTAGAGACACATGATAAATGTTTTAAAAACCATAATAATGTTTTGAATTCACAATTTTTTTTACTTACCCTTTTGTATTTGTATATGGAAAATTTAGATGCGTTGTACCATTGAATGATATGGCTCGCAGCAATTCCTTTTTTCTCATTCCTAACAAAACAAAACCCAATACAAAAAATTATTTTACAGATTTTCCAAATGATAGCTACATATCATATGCAATTAATCGTTTTATGAAGGTAAGTCAGTACTTTGAATTGCTTAAAAATTTAAATATCGAAAATTCAGGAATCGAAATGCACGAGTCAGACACCCCATTTCAAGCGAAGGAGTTATAAATAATCTATGCAAATGAAAATACTTGTAACTGATATTTTGCATAAAGAAACTCTACATTGAATATAAATGTTGATGACTCTCATGGGGCTCTCTATATATGTCCTAATAATTGTCACAAGTAATG